>BRZM01000006.1:1124785-1242667 GCA_033238685.1 Lates japonicus | reverse complement strand
GGGGGGGGTTTGGAGCCTAACAGTAAATATCAATCTGTTTTAATTTAATAAAGTTTTCATTTTATAGACTATAATTAACATAATCCACTATTCTGTAAATATCAGGGAGGTTTAAGAAATTCAGTTGAAAAGCAGCTAATGTTTCCAGAGACCACGAGATCATCTGTGGAGTCTCTTCATAGTCCCGGTGGTTCAGTGGTTTTCATTACATTTTGATACTATAGACCACCGTATACTCATGGACCGACTGGAAAATAGATTTGGAATCTCTGGCCTGGCCCTCAGCTGGTTAAAATCTTACTAATCTGACAGAAATCCAGCGGTTCTTGTAATAATACTGCATCAGCCTTTCTGATGAAATATGAGCACCCCAGGTTCTGTCTTGGCCCCTGCTTTCTCTATATTTCTCCTCCTCTTGGCCACATTCTGGAGCCATAAATTACCACTGTTATGCTGATGATACCCAGCTATATGCCTAAAGGCTGATAATGCCTCCAAATTAGGAACTAGAGATCTGCTTGTCTTCTGTTAAAAGCTGGATGTCTCAAAACTTCCTGCTTCTAATTCAGACAAAACTGAGGTTGGTTATTGGCCCGGCGTGGATATAGACACCAGTTCGGACCATGCAATCATATCCCTGGAGCCAACTGTGTGTTATCTCCTCAAAATACAACAGCCAAAAATCTAGGTGTCACACTTCTCCTGATCGCATTTTCCTTCTCTCGATCAGTATATTAGAAGATATTACAAAGACCGCCTTTTTTCACCTATGCAATATAGCTAGGATTCGGTCTTTTTCTTTCCATGGCAGATGCCGAAATTCTAGTCCATGCCTTTGTCTCTTCTAGACTGGATTATTTGTAATGTTTTGCTTTCAGACTACCGCCAAGTGCTAGCACTAAAAGTCCGGCAAATGGTTCAGAATGCTGCAGCTAGAATGCTGACCAATTCGAGGTTGGTTTGACCATATTACCGTTTTAGCCTCCCTTCACTGGCTCTCATTCATGTTAGATCACTTAAAGTTCTCTTAATGACTTATAAAATTCTAAATGGCTAATCATGCCCAAGGTCTGATCTTCTTAACCCTTATATTCCCTCCCCGTGCTCATGTGCTCAGAGTGCAGGGCCATCTGGGTCCTCAGAGTCAAAAAGAAGTCAGCAGGTTGCAGGGCCTCCTCCTTATCGGCCCTTTCCTCTGGAACAACCTCCCTATTGATATTAGACAGGCTGACTAGCGAGGCCTTTTTAAATCCAAACTAAAAACTCATCTTTATGCCTTAACTTTTAACTAGCATATTATTCTGGTTCCATTTTTCCTCGGGCGGGTTGGGTCAGTCTCAGCAATGTTAAGATTAATAGTTAGTAAATGTTATCCATGATGTCCTGCCGACGAGATTACTATTAACTGTCTTAATATCGCTGCATCACTTTAATCAGGTGTTCTTCCTCAAGCATTAGTGCCCAGGCTGTGCTTCTCTCTCTGCTACTGTCTCCCCACTGCAGGGAGCCTCCTGCCCAGAGCTGGAGAGAGTCTCCTGCTGCTCCCATGATCCAGTCAACCCATGATGCAAGTATTGATAGTGTTAGTGCTATTAATGTACCGTTTGTTTTATTATTATTCTCAGCTGCAATAATAATTATTACTATTATTATTATTATTACTACTACTATTTACATTTTGACTTAGTCTGTGTATTTGGTAAGGTTGTCTTTCTCCTACCCCATTCCCCACCCTCTTCGTCTAACCCAAACTGTCGAGCAGATGGCCGCCCACCAGTCTGGTTCTGCCCGAGGTTTCTGCCTTAAAAGGAAGTTTTTCCTTGCCACAGCCGCCTAGTGCTTGCTCATGGTGGATCTGTTGGTTTTCTCTGTAAATTTTTATAAGATAAAGAGTACGGGTCTAGGACTCGCTTCTATATGTATGTGCTCTAGATAACTTCTGTTGTGAATTGGCGCTATATAAATAAAATTTGACTTGACTTGACTTGACTACATTATTTTATATTTTAAATACTTGAAAGACACATGGGGAAAATATTGAGTAAGATTATTTTATAAAGCCGTAAATCTTACTACAAGCTGTTATAAATGAATAGCAAAGTGTTATTGTCAAATTGTCAAAACAAAGCTCCCTCATGGGAAATGGCCAGTAGGTTTCTGATATGTTCTGCTAGTGATGATGAGCAGAGTATGTGCAGGATCTACAACTATGCACCTCCATATTTTAGACTTGTAATGGTGATGTTTGTTGTCCCTTCAGTACAGCACATTGTATGGTGTTTCCTTAAACACCAAAGTGGCTCTAGCCTTGTAAAATATTGTGTGTGTGTGTGTGTGTCTGTTGGCCATCTAAAACACACTGCAGTGACTTCAGCATGTTTGCGTCTCTTTGTGGATTCATGGGTGAGTGATGGCAGCTGGCAGAAGGCGCTGGACCCACACTGACCCCAGGCGGGCCAAAAGGGGCTGCGGGTGACATGGACCACTTCCTCAGGCTAAGCAGATCTTGGGGCCAGAGGAAGCCCCCAAAGCGAGCCGGGTGCAGCCAGGCGGCACACTCCCAAATTGCCACAGCCAGGCAGAGGCTGCTGATACAAAACTATGTGAAACTGAAACACTAAAGTCCAACACCAGAGTCTCTATGTGCACACCAGTCTCCATGACAGGTAGCACATGCCGGCCATTAATCAGTGCCATGCTGCTGGAAAAGAGCACTGAGACTGGAACCAAATGAAACTGAATAATAAACTAAATAGCTTCTTTAAGCTGCAGCTTTTCTGTGGTCTTTTAATGAGTGACCCCTTAACATCACATACAGTCAGCCGATTCAGTTTTAATATCTACAGTCCTGATGAAGAGCTGCAGGACTGGTGTCTGGTCTCACCTCCATGTTGTCCTTCCACGATGCTGCTGGCGTAGTACAGTAGCTGCTTTGGCTGCTGAGCCTCGCCCAGTCTGCTCTGCTGTTTACGAAGGTTTGATTTTAGATGTAAAAGTTGGTGGACTTGACAACATTCCAAAGGAGTCATCATGATCCGAACACAAATCTCTTTAACAATTCATCCAGTCATCCTTTCACCTCTCCACTGCTGCTGACTCATGACTAAAATTGTGAGTACACACAAAGACAGTCATGCAGCCATTCTTCATCACATCTCTAAGGGTGTGAAGACACCTGGCTCTGTTTTATAAATCAATCATTGTGAACTGTATTACATACATGAAGAAATGCTAATTATGTGTTTGTGTATCGATATTTGTGTCTGCTCACCTGCTCAGAGAAGAAAGGTGAAAACACAACGCTGTGGCTTTTGTAAAACTCTCATCGTACCATTTATTCATCACACACATTCAAAACCATCATCAATGTCACGCCTCAATCATCATTAGACATCAGAGAGATGATCAATGATTAATCTTTAATTATCATGTTAAATCATCAACTCATAGTCAGAGAAAAGAAAAAGGAGACTCGTCAGAAAAATTACAAATTAAAATACAGTTTTTTAGAAAGACTTGAAATGACTGAAATCTCGCCTCATCAGGGAAAACTGTTAAACTAATATTGTTTACTGAGACAAGTCTCTTTAGCTTATATTTAATCTCCTCTCACCTCATCTCAGCTGTGTCTCTGGAGACCGATACAGCTGACCTGGAGTCTGTGAGGTACTGTAAAATGGATATTAAATAGCTGCATGGTTTTAGTGCAGACAATAAACGGATATGTATGTTTGTTTTATGATATATTCTGTTGATTTTCCACTCCTTATTGGTCGTCTGTTATTATCTGAAATACGAGGAATCCACCCGACATCAGATCTGTTCTTTTCAGTTTGTTATTATTTCAGTAACACAGTTCAAAACCACTAACTGACTTTACACTGCAGAAACTACCTGTGGCTGCAGCTGCAACTTATCTTCTCATCGGTGACCTGTCATGAATTATAATGGAGACCCCAGTGTTAAAACGTGTTGAGTTTCAGTGGTCTGTGTAAGCTATGATAATAACTGGCGACATAGACACAGCATGTTATGAGGTTCATATTTGATTCATTCACCAAACAAAAGCTTCCATTCTTACTTGTCTTAATGTGGAGTAGTTCCTTGTGTTCGTTGGTTTATTCCTGTCACAGCACAGAAAGTGGATTAAGAAGCTCACTGCAAACTTACACAAGCTTAGACACAGCCAAAACACTTGAGTTCCGCCACCTTTGTACAGGGTGAAGGTGGAAGCAGCAGACCCGGTCTGATGGTACTTTCAGTCTGTGCCGCCCTCAGCAGGAGAGGAGGAGTAAATTATATTTTCATACTGAAGGGTTTTAGGCAAACCATGAAATTTGCTCTATTTTCTGGTTATTTCAGAGAGAAATAGGTTTTATGGAAAACTCCAGACAGACATAATCACATATCATATTAAAAAGGTACAAAGTAGACAGTCTCATCACCAAGTCCTACCACAGCCTTATCAGCTCACTTATTGGTTAAAGAAAACTCCTTGAGGATTTAACTTGTGTTACAAACTATGAGCAGAGGTATGACAGCAGGATGCACCTCGCACCACTGATTTTAAATACACAACATTTAAAAGCAGAGCCACATGCTCGGGAAGGTTTTCTAACACAACCTTGATGAACAAAATATTACAGCTGGACAGTGGTGAGTTCACCACCTCCTTCAAACACCCTGGCCATGAGCAATGGAATTTCTGGTCTCCGTATGACTTTGGTTATTATTTCTAGTATCTCTTTGTGTTCTTTATTTTTATATTGGTATCCTTCCTCTTTGTGTCCTTAGCATTTTGTTTTATTTAGTAATAATATGCTCCTCATGTGTCTCTGGTGTTTTTACTTCCAGTCTTTTGTTCCATTTCTTTTTCCTGTTACAATCTGTGCTCTGTCTGTAATCATCCGAAGTCTATATAGTCTTGTCTCTCCCTTTCAGTTGTCACCTTTCTTTGATCCTCATGCATCTCTGAGTTTTGGGTTTTGATTTTAGGGTTGTTTTGACTTTTGTATTTTGACTCTCTGCCCTGAAGTCTCTTCCTGTGCCTTTGTCTGTCAGTGAATTTTGTACAACATTAAGAAGGCTGCAAAATATTCAGTGTTCAAATGTATTTGCCTGAACAAATACCAAATGAAATGACAAAACATGACACTTAACTTAATCTACCAACACTGCACGTAGTGTGTGTGTGTGTGTGATGCATGTCTGTGCAGGTGTGGTGGGTCAGGGCCAGCAGAAAAGGCCTTGCTGGAAACATCGTCACAATTACTGATGGCTGAACATTTAAGAGCAAAGCTTGAAAACATTTGGGGAACCAAAGTGGATCTACAGCTCAACAAACAGGCACAAGGAAACGGAGCTCACAACTAGAAGGTTAGAATAAAATAGGGAAATAGTGAAAAAGTTAATAGATTGTGTCACATTTTTGGGTAAACAGGAACTTTCTATTTGTTTTTCTTTCTTGCCATACATTACGGCATGGACATCAGGCAAAATAATTAAATTACTTAATTAATGCTATTATTGCTGAAGTGATAGAGATGGGTTAGATTAATAAAGCACCCTTGTTGCCATTATGGTGATTTAGACAACAGATTTAGTGTATGCAGCACAGCTTGCACTGGTGCGTTACGACGACACGAGCAGTTGTCAGGATTTGAGAACGCACAGTGGTGTGAGCTTCCATCACATTTCGTTTCTACCATTTCAAAGGAACACAAATGTTTGAAGTTGTGACACAATTGTTTTGATGGCACAGTGGTACGTTTATCTGGACTAAAATGTGCAGACTAAAGTTAAGGAGAGGGCACCTATGACCTTATTCATACACTGTTAAGTGCACATCAACCGAATTTGGTACTGACTCAAGGAGCCTTTTTCCTCCAGATCCCCAGGTGCAAGCAACTACTGGACAATATTTGCCAGTGGCATCTTCCTCGTGGCACCAACACGGCAGCACACCCTCAAGAGTGGTACAGTGATGTGGGATTTGGGTTTAATGTCCCAAACCACTGGCTGCGATCAGAATTCTTCAGCCTGATTCAGGTGTCCAAAATTATCAGGAGACGGCAGTGTCCAAGGCAGCAGAGTTTATTTTGTCGGCTAAAGAAACCAGGAACCGCTCACAGCGAGATACAAGATACACCCAGAAATGCTCCAAACTGTACTGACTTTTGTCCTACAGTTTTGGCTGTGGCTTTCCACGCCTTCCTCAGGTCATTTTACTGGTCTGTCAAATTTACAATTAATAAAACATTGGTTCGTTTAGGATGTCTATCTTGAGCTCCTTAAAAGTTACCTTATCTTATTTCCAAGGCCACTGTCTTGAGAAGCACCTGGCCTTCTAAAATAGACTTTATCTTCAAGGTCATACCGTCTCTGGAAAGCCCCTGTGCTTCTAACTGCACTTCAGTTTACAGGGTCTCCAGGACAGGCCCTGTCCTCTTTAGCCTTTTTCTCTGCTTTACACCATTATGTTCTTGCCTGTTCTGATTGTATTTTTAAACCACGCTAATTTTATTTCATAACATTTATTTAACTCTTCCTTTGTTTCTATTTTTAAATTATATGTCTTTTTCACACAGTAATATGTCTTTTCTATTGTCAAAGTAAAGCATGCAGCATCACTAACATCTACTCACACATAGTGGCTTTTAACAATATTATATCACATGTTTCTTTGAACAGCAACAATGATAATACGCCTACATAATACCCTTTAAACCAGCTTAATGCAGTACTTTAAAGGCACTTCACTCTTGCATACTGCCAAGGTTGACAAATTATTACTCTGGCCAACAGTACTTGAGAAGTGATTTAACGCCAGTGGCGGCCATGCATTCTCACACCAAGGCCCCACTGGTGTCATACCTGCATTAACCCACCTATTTACAGATGTCACATGTCACGGTCATAGAAACCCATCAACTATATACAGAAACGCAGTATATGTAACAGAACTTTGTATCATGACAGACATATCACATGTAGCCAGAATAAATGCCATTACTAAAAGCAATGCTAGTAAAACCCATTTCCAACAGGTCTCAAACACTGCAGCCACAGCAAGCACACAATATCATCTCCAGCAGAAGTATTAATATTATTAACTTAAAAAATGACAAAACATAAACAATAAAATGTAGGAAACGACTATCAATTAAAACTGCTGATGTAATAAAAAAATTTAACTGTGAGAGAATGGACTGACTTGATTAGCCTCATAGCGATAGAAAAGGACTTATTGTTAAACTGAGATGCACAGATAACCCTGCATAACAGAGTCACACTGAACTCTTCCTCCTTCTCAGCTATTGTGGGTGGAAAACAGCTTGTGCCTCCACCCAAATCAAAATAAGCTTCTAGTATACAGATGCACTAACTTTATTCCCAAGCTCTACCATTCAAATGTCTGTCTCAGAATCTCAGCAGTGATGTTCTCAGCAGTGTTTCATTTGTGCTGCAGTCTACAGAAACTAGGCTCATCGTTCTGGTCACCGTCCATGGGCAGGTGACAGTGACATAAAAACCCAATGTGAGAGCTGTCCATGCAGTGTTGTTATTGCCACTTTCGGCCTGGCCAAGTTCTGTTTTGTAGAGGCATGCCTCATTGTACTAATCTGCAATGGTCTCATGAAGGCACAGTGTATCTGGGCTCTATAGCTTCCGACAGCTGCTGCTCACATGCCCAAGCATTAGAGTACAACAACTATTGGAAGTGCCTTCCACTGCTGGCTGTGGCCTGATGGCTGGCATTAAAAACATTTTCAGCAGACTACTTTAATGTTTCGTCATGTGTTAACCACGCTAATCTATAACTATCTTAGACCAGATGAAGATTTGTCATCAGACATCCGAATCTTTTGCTATAAACAAAGTTGAGTAAACATCCTCTCAACGCCCTGTGTCCGTGTCATGAGAAACATTGATTTTTTTGATTTGAAACTGTTTTATTCAGTATTTCAACAATTCTTAATTACTGGTTGTTGGAGTTACCATCTCTAGATGCATCTGGCCTCTAGTAAAACGAATGATGAACACTGATTTAAACTTCTAAACCCAAAAACAAGTACATCCAGCAACCTTAGCTAACTTTTAGTGGCAGCTTGTTTAACAGCTCCGCTTTCGGGCTTTTATCACTTATTATCTCTCCCAAACCAAATGAAAGTTAGTCAAATAAAAAATTAGTTGATTCTTTTGGAAAAAGTTGTCGACTATGCTTTTACCATTTCTACTAATCGACTAATCGATTAGCACATCCCTAATAGACACAGTTTGCTAGCTCTGACCACGCCTCTGACCATCCAATCAAAATGACATGAAAATGTCAACGCCTGGCAGTAGGCCCAAGGATGGCCCGGAAGCAACCAAGAAAAGCCATGGAGAAAAGAGAATAGAGTGATTGGGATAAAGTGTTAGGACAGCTGGCCCTGACAGTGTTTAATGCACACCTGGATGATTTTGAGTTTTGTTTTCTGCTTCCCACATTTAATGGGATTTTTGAGCATTCAGATCTGCTTTAAGAATAATACAGAATGGCTGAATACAGTTCTGTCTGGCAAGAGTGGGTTGAGTTTTAGACACCACTGAGCAAGAGAGAGAGGCCGACGGGTCAGATCCACGAGTCCACTTTGTCCGCCATCCGCGCAAAAAGAGACCCAGTGCAAGGATACATTTAAGCATACTACCACCAACTCCATATAGTAACAAAGAGATGGACAAACTGGCCAGATACGAAATCGGTTTCAAGACCACACAAAAATTTTATATTAAATTTATACTTGTAGAAAGAGAGGGTTGCTCACTGTAGCCTTGCTTGAGCCTAATATCCTGTGTAGCCTAATATTAATATACTAGCATTTCTATATACTTATATATATTGACCGATGTTGTTTTATGCTGCTCAAAAAAATTAAGGGAACAATTTTGTAATCATCACAGTAAAACACTGGGGCACAATTTAACAGGTACAATGGAGGAGCAAAAGCAAGACAAAACCTCAAAAGTGAATGGTTTTACATGTGGTGGCTACAGACAGTTGTTTCCTTTTCCTTTCTGACTGATTCTTCTTTTGTTTTCTGTTCTGCTAGTGTCTTTGTCACTACTAGCAGCATGAGGTGCAGCCTGCAGCTCGACAAAAAATACCTGTGCAAGCTCAATCAGGTTACTGCACAGGTGTCCAGCTCCTTCAGGATGGCACACATCCACATGAGCAGTTGTAAAGACGGTTTGCTGTGTGTCTCCCAGCATACAGTCTCAGGAGAGCATGAGGAGATGCTAGGAATTGGCTTGCTACACGAGAGCTGATAAGGCCATATGAAGGCATCAACCCACCAGCAGAGGACCAGTATCTGCTCTTTATGCATGAGGAGCAGCAGGACCAGAACCACCAGAACCTCAAAATGACCTCCAGCAGGCATTATGTATCTGCATCTGATGCCACCAGCACGACTCATAGACTGTCCAGGAGCCAACCGATGCCCTGACCCAGAATGATCTAAAATTGTCAACCCACTGAGGGCTGATCCAAAATCACACGAAAGTAAAAAACTGAAACCACAGGCTGATCCAACTTGTGTGAATTCGGCTACGGATGTATTATGAGAGAGCTGGATACCGATCCAACATGGTGGCCACTCAGACCTATCAGAGTTGCCTGTTTGGCACATACGCCATAAAAGTTTGGCCTGGTTTACTTCCGCGAGGGCCCACTGAATATGTACATAGTAGTGTTACCCTCCCATCATGTCTCTGGTTACGGGAACAAGCGAACCATTAGATTCTGGATCTGTCCTTGCTCGCTCATATGCTAAGTTAGCTGGCTTCACAGATGAATAACAAAACCCTGGACACAGGAGTAGCCTTGGATCTGAAAACACAAAATGGCAAAACAACAACAACAATGAAGATAACGAATCCAAAAAGTGCAAGAAAGTATTAAATACCAAAATCGCCCATTCGTAAGAGAATAACTATTTGTGACGCTATACGGAATTGAGTCATCATTCAGTTGGGGCTGTATTCTAGAGTACCGCAGGATTCTCTGCACCAAATCAAGAAACTAGTCGGAAAATTGGTTTGAATTGACTTTTTGGGCATTTAAACGAGAAATGGATCCTGTATGTGACATTTTCATTGCTAATTTGGCAAATAACATTATTAATAGGGCTTTGCAAATAATTTCCTACATTTTCAATATGTTGTTGCGTATAATTTTACTTTTTTTATTGTTCTCCGCAGCTATATACTGTATTATTGTATAAATAATAAATTATTATTTAGGTCACTGTTTATTACCAAAACTGTAATTAATAATATTGCAAAAACGGAAGTGAAGCTACTTTATGTATGCAATGAGCTAAACTAATGAGCATGCTGTGGTAACATGTATATATAGTATATGTGGACTGAAGTAAAACAAATGTACGGGTTCATCATGGAACATTCGTTTGAACATGTTTTCCATTTAAAAAGGTTAAAATTAGATCTCTTTATGAGATTACCGGTGATGGGCTAAGGAGCAAATCATTTTGCTTTTAAAGTTTTGGTTGCAACAAGTAAATTACTTATTGATCTGTTACTTTGCATTCATAACATCATTAAGCTTATATGCAAATTTTAAAGGTTGCATGTGGTGCTGCATTCTGTTATCAAACAGTTTTGTATTTGCAGAATGCACAGAACACTGCACCAGCACCACAAATGCAGCTTACTGAACCTGTATTTCTTTACGAACTCCACGCATGTCGTCGACACAGCTGATGGAGAGCCGAGGTGCTTTGCTCAAATGATGTTGCAAGGACACCGAGTGTAATCTTGCGATTATACAACCCAGACCAACAAAGTAAATGTATATGGCGGAGCAATATTTTAGTGAAGTTGAGTAAGGTGTGCTGTCATGCTGATTTGACACATTCTGTCTTGTGACCAATCATTGCTCGGGTCGAAACTACTTGTTGTACATTATTATGGTAAAATCACATGCACAGTTTGACTACTCAAAAAATGCCAAAAGATCACTGAGCCCTATGATACTTTTTTGTAATGGAAGAATTCAGGCACATTCACTGCGTAAGGGCAGTAAGAGCAGTAATAGCCACCACACAGGATAACCGGTATAGGTGATGGACGTATTACAGTACCTCTGTAATACTAGCAAATGTACTTAACAGAAAATATTAAAGAATGGCATTCAGATTTTCTCACTCTTTTTAAATTTTTACAACTGGTATGCATTAAAATATTGCCATATATCCTTCTTGATTACTTTGAAAATGAACTGTAGTTTTACTTTTAATTTCAAACAGAGTGAGAGTGATTTTTAACAGAGAGTGAAGGCTCTGCGACTGTAGTTTGAGTTCTTCAGTTGAGTTGTAGTTTGAGGTCTTCACTGTGCCTTTATCCTGTGAGATTTAAAAAAATCATATCTAAAAAGATCTTGGACATTGTAAGAAAAAAAGTTATCTTACACCCAAGGTTAATAAATCAAAACATACATAAATCAACATCATTTGTTTCACTATCTGGAACAATGTGCTCAAATTAATTCCAAAATTTTAATATTGTCAAAATACTGAATATAACAAAAAATCATGTGTTACAGCTTTCCATTGGGTGACAGCAAGAGACTGCGACCCCAAATGAAAACTCCAGGCTGTGTGCGCTACACTTTAAAGAGGAGGGTTTCATTTACAGCGGAGGGAGAAAGCAGCTCTCATCAACAGCTGTCCTCACCATTTTTGACTACTCCATACAAGGTAAGTGCACGACAGCTCAGGAAGAAACAAACAATGCTGAGGTGAGTGTTAACACTTTCACAGATCATACATATTCAAAAAGAGAAACACAGAATGTAGCAGAGGTCAACGTTCTTGTTCCTTATTCTGACAGTGCATGAAAGTTTTTACCTTGTTTTGCCCCATCCAGACACAAACCGAACCTGGTACAGCAACATCTCAGCAGGCCCAGGATTTACAAAACCATCATTTTCTGCTATACAGGCTCATGCACAGGACAGGAAAAAAGAGGGTAAGGAAACACTGCCTTGATGATGGATGAAATGGCCATTAGAAAGCATGTGGAGTATTCTGCAGGGAAATTCCATGGATATGTAGATCTTGGCTGTGGCACTATTGATGACAGCTTGCCACCAGCAAGGGATGCGTATTTCTTTGTCGATGCACTGACTGCTGAAGAGTGCGCTAACATCATCAGCGAATGCCTTCAACAACTTCACAATGCTGGAGTTCACACAGTGTTTTTGACCTGTGATGGGCCATCATGTCATTTCTCCATGTTGAAAACACTTGGTGTCAGTTTGGACATTCATTCAATGAAGCCCTCATTTCCTAAACCTGCTGATTCCTCACAGGTTGTCCATGTGATTTTGGATGTATGCCACATGTGGGACTCATGGTAAATTTGGCAGTGACAATTTCATTTCATATTGTGTTTTGAACTGTACTATATGCTGGATTATTTTGTTGTTATTTTTGTTTTGTGATCTGATATGCATTTACTTTAGAGCAGCTTATTATTTCAGTGGGGTAGTAAATGGTTACAAGGAGTAAAGCTCACACAGGGTAACGCTGGGCAGCTCAGGGTCCTTTGCCCGCTGCAGGTCAACGTTAATCAATGAGTGGACCAGATAGCCCGGTTGAATGCTCCAATGTTGTCGCAGGTTGATGCTGTGTTTCTGTGTTTTCAGAGAAAAATAAGTAAAATACCTGCTTTTCAACTCATGCACGCCTGGAAAGTCACTGTCAGTCAGTGTGCAACACACATGATGAAGCTGCTCAGGAACACACTGGCTGAGGGAGGTTTGCTACAAACCCCAAGAGGAAAAATAAAGTGGCGATACATTGTGGAGCTAAACAAACTTCAGGAGACAGAAGGTCTAAGACTGAGAAACAAGCTAAAGATGGCTCACGTAAGGTGGGAGAGATAGAAGATGAAGGTAAAACTTGCAACTCAAGTTTTCAGCAGCAGTGTGGCAGATGCTCTGGAGTAATGCAACAAACATATATGTTTGCCACAGTTCAGAGGATGTGAGGAGACAGTGGACTTCTCAACAGCAGGAACCTCCTGGGTAAAGGATACAAAGCACCAGAGAAAATCCTGCTAAAAGTGGAAAAGACCCTTCTGGATCTCAAGGACGACAAAGAAATGCCTCTACATTCTGGAAAACGGTGAACATGCATCATTGGCTTTATTGCCAGTTCAAAAAGTGTACTCAACATTTTGCATGACCTGGTGGAAAAGCCAGATGCCCAGTGTCGGTATCTCCTCACATACATGCTCAGTCAAGATCACCTGGAGCTTTTCCTTTCCTCTGTCAGAGCACGAGGGGGATTATACAACAAGTAGTCTCGAGCAATCTGATTGGTCCACAAGACATTTAGGAATGTGCTCAAATCAGCATGACAGCACACCCTACTCTTCACTAAAATAGGTTACTCCGCCATATACATTTTACTTTGTTGGTCATAGTTGTATAATCGCAAGATTAAGGGCTCGAGGGTGTCCTTAACATTTGAGCAAAGCGCTCGGCTTTTCATCAGCTGTGTCTTGCATAATGCGCCATAACTTAAAAATTCATGTAAAAGTTTGCGGGTGCGGAAGTTACATCTGTGTGACCCCATGTATTTGCATGAAACGGGAAAACACTCTGCCAAACCTTTAATTTTGAGAGCAAATTGCTCCTCAAATTACGAAATAATAGATTTTGATTATACATTTTACTTTGTTGGTCATAGTTGTATAATCGCAAGATTACACCTCCGGAGGGTGTCCTGTAACGTCATTTTCTGGAGCAAAGCGCCTCGGCTTTCCATCAGCCGTGACACGGCGCTCATAACTTAAAAATTCATGTAAACGCTTCGCGGTTGCAGAAGCTACATCTGTGTGAGTAAATAAATGCAGCGTCTTTGTTATAACGTGGTTGAAAGTAAGTATCTATTTGTGGCTGTTGATTTAGTTCGGTAAAGTCTGAGACCTCGATTAAAGCATTAACGTCAGCTCAGAAAGTTCACTCATCTGGGACTAGAAAATCACTTGTTGCTAGGTTACTAAGGGTCTGATTATTTGCCGTAGCGGTAAACTGGTTCCATTACTGGAGACCACTGACGTGACTGATTGTGTTCCAAAGTTAATAGTCAGGACCTCATGTATTTCATGGAAATGGGATGAACACTCGCCAAACCTTTAATTTTGAGAGCAAACTGTTCCTCAACACGAACAGATTTTGGAGTATACCTTTGTACTTTGTTGGTACGAAGTTGTATAATCATTAATATACCGAGATATTCAGTTCGAGCACCCATACGCGTCCTGCCATCACCGTCGTGCTCAAATGACGCTAAAGCACACCTCTCGTTATTGTTAATTCAACAACAATCCCAGCAAAACAGTTCACAGCTACCAAGCCGCCTTGGTTAAGCATCAGGTGAAGACTGGAATAGGCAATTGTCTCCTCGATGACATCAACATCTTGGGGCAACACCTGCGTCGGTAAACACTGCATTCAGGGTTTGGACCTTGGCGAACAATCACAGTCTGATCATGAATGCACCTGCCCAAATGTTGAGGCTATCTCTGAATATAAGGGAGGCTGGTCATTTTGTGGTGAAGAAGATCAAGGAGAAACATAACTGTATCCCTTGCACTGATGCACTAACCTCTGAGTCCACTATATATTTGTGATTATAATTCAAATTATAACCTTTACAGCAAAAGTTCAGATGTTTAATAAAGACATACTATTAAAACGTCACAGGCACAACACCATCATAAATTAAGTAACTTAAAATTAGGTCATTTATCAATTCATTCACTGAACAACAGAACAAATTGTATTATTATATTTTGAATAAAACATAACTATACTTTTAGATCATTTCTTGTATCTGGATTTTCACCTGAGCGCATGGATGGTGGTCTGGCCCTGAAGGTTTTTTCAAAATGTGATCCTCGCTGCTGCATTCAGGCTGACCCTATCCTTCACTGTTGCTTTCACCTGCAATCTCCGTAATAGTAAACAGCATGTGAACATAGTAACTTAAGCTAAACCAGACAAACAGCTAGACTAACCACATGAAAATATTAAGTAGTATTGTTGAAGGATGAAGTTTCCAATGCAAATATAATCAAATTAATTGTAATAATAGTTTGCAAACATCGTTAAGACTCCTACATGCTGGCTACCTGCAATTCCCAAGAACATAGAAAATATAATTTCTTAACCAAACGTTATATTACCTGCTGTGCTAGACACAGAGTAGATGACTGTCCCAGCGGGTTTCCACCAGAGAATTAGTAAAATTGCTACATGGTCATCACATTACAGTTGGCTCTTTTACTTGCTATTTCATAAAACGGTGGTGACAATAAGCCTTACACAATGATCACCGACATCACTAAGATCCAATGAAATTGGGGAGCACATGGGTGGCTGCCATGCAACTATTAAAGATCTAGTCTAATGTGTGTGTGTGTGTGTGTGCAGCCTATTTGTGAGGCTGTGTGTGTTTTGTTTGGGAAGGCCCTTGTCTACAGTGGTGTAAACAACCCACATCCTCCAGTTACATCCACCTAAAAATGTACCCGACAGCAGCCATTGTATCTGATCTCTGTAAAATAACAAAAACAGTTCGTAAAACTTGAGCACGGAGCACAAGTTATTACCTGAACACAAGTAATTTTGTAATTTTATAAACTCATCAAGGCCTCTTTACCATGTTTTTATCTGTTCGTTGGTTCAGCCTTGATTGCTATAAAATAACAAAAAAGTAGTGTTCACAGTAAAACTTGGAGCTTGCACTGCGGGCAGCATAAGTTATTACCTGAACATAAGTAATTTTGCAAAATTTCCAAGACCTCTTTGCCACTCTGTCACTTACACATAAAGCAATTGTTCATGTAGGCCAAATGTTATGGTGTTTTAAAAAGTATAATCCATTTATATTGTGAAACATCAATATTCATGTAAAGTTCTAGTTATATAAAATGCTGATTTTGAGAAAAATCTGCTAATTACAGGCCAAAAGTTCACTGTTTCAAGGTTTTATGGTAGATATTTAGCCAAATAAGTGCATTTGAGTAATTCTCATAAAACTTTATGGAAAACTGTTCATAAATTGTCCAGGCGAAAACAAGTTTTCTGTAATAATCAATGTTTCAATATTTCTTTGGATGCTTGTGTTGATAGTATACTGCTTAGTTAAGGCAGACCAAAAGTTTCATCAGACTTCAAGTTGTGGTTTTTGTAATAGAACAATAAAGCATACAGAAAAATCGAGGTCTAAGTTTTATTGCTTGCTTAGTCTCTGAATGTCTAATTCTCGTGTCTCATCAGGGTTTGTCTTGTCCCTTCTTGTCTGGTCTCTGGTGATACTCACCGGCCTGCACCCTGCTGCAGAGTGGGCTTAACCAAGACAGACCTTTGTGTATTCATTATTATTACTGATGTTCTTATTGTTGTGTGTGCGTGTGTGTGTGTTTTATATATTTCTATATTTTTTGGTAGCAAGTGAATAATTGCTCACTTAATAATAATATAATACTAGTAGTTAATTAAATGCTGTGAAGAAAGTTGTTAAGGGGGGTAGTTAGTAAAAATTGCCCACAAATCCAGTGATTACGATGCTAATATATCGATTAAAACAATTAAGTTCCAGAGTAAAAGCTAGTGACCAATAAATATAACAAAGAACCAAAATGTCTTAGTGTATGAAAATAAGCTTCATCTATGTGTCATTTACTCACTTTTACCTTGAATTTTTGAACATCCATACGGCACCTGGCCCCTCCACAGCTTCCACTGCTACCTAGTGTAAGGATCCTCGTTCCTGAGACACAACACATGACCACCACCAGAGGTAAAATTACTTTTCTGGTCTTTTTCAGCTTTCGAATCTGCTTAATTCAATTTCAATTCAATTCAATCTTCAATTTATTTATATAGCCTATCACAACAACAGTCATCCTGGCATCTTTACATAGAGGTTCAACTACTAAAATAGGCATTTACAGAGAGAGACCCAACAAATCCACCATGAGCAAGCACTATGACAGTGGCAAGGAAAAACTTTTAAGAGGCAGAAACTCGAGCAGAACCGACTCATAGGGTGGGCGTGCCATCTGCCCGACCGTTGCTAAGAAGGAGAGAGAGAGGGGAGAGAATAGCTTAAAGAAGAAACATACATAACACAGGTTCCAGTATCAGATGTAAGGTGAGTAATACAGTAATACAGCAGTAGCATGATAGTATTGATAATTAAAGTGGCTAACAACATAGCAATACAACTAATAGCAGTATAAGTAATTTGTAATTTAAAGCAGCAGGTGTTGGAGTGGAGCCAGGAGCAGCAGGAGACTTGTCATCACAGATCAGACTCTACAGCTCCAGAGCAGAAATACCTGCAAGAAAGAGATGAAGAGGAGAGAGAGAGACTGGAAGAGCACAATGCTACGGAAAGGGAAGATATTGAGTTAGTAACATGTATTTATGGATATGAATCCATACTGATGGAGAGAGAGGGAGAGAGAGAGGGAGAGAGAAAGAGAGAGAGTATCAATATGGGAGAGTCTCCGTGTCTATAGGCCTATAGCAGCATAACTAAGGGATGGTTCAAGCCTAAGCCAACCTTGTTCATAAGCTTTATCAAAGAGGAAAGTTTTTAAGCCTACCTTAAAGGTACAGAGGGTGTCTGCCTCCCGACCGAACTGAGAAAGTCTCACACAGTAGAGGAGCCTGATAACTGAAGGCTCTGCCTCCCCATTCTACTTTGAAACCTGGGAACCACTCAGCAAACCAGCATTCTGGGAGCCAGAGAGTCCTGTGGGGAGATCTTTACAAGAGATGGAGCCTGACCATTAAGGGCTTTGTATGTGTGAGGAGGAGGGATTTTGAATTTGGTATTTGGATTTGACTGGGAGCCAATGTAGAGAGGTTAACATACAGGAGAAATATGCCCTTTTCCTAGTTCCCACAGAATCGTGCAGCATTTTGAATCAGCTGCAGAGACTTTAGAGACTTGTTTTTCGACAGCTCTGATAATAGTCACCGCGGCAGTATCCAGCCTAGAAGTAACAAATGACTAGTTTTTCTGCATCTTTGGGACAGAAAATGTCTAATTTTGAGATGTTACATAGATGAAAAGGCAGTCCTAGAAGTTTGTTTTATGTGTGAGTTATCCTGATCAAAGATGACCCCCAGACTTTACAGTGGAGTTGGGAGCCAGGGTGCTGGGGTTCAGTGGAGCTACATCATTAAAGTTTGTTTCTGATGTGTTCAGGACCAATTATAATGATTTCAGCCTTTATCTGAGTTTAGTAGGTAAGAAGTTGCTTGTCACCCAGATTTTAATGTCCTTAAGACAAGCTTGAGTTTGGCTAGATGATTGGTTTCATCAGGTTCCATTGGACAGATAAAGCTGTGTATCATCTGCATAATAATGGAAATTTATGGAGTGTTTTCGACAATACGCCCAAGGGAAGCATATACAGAGTGAAGAGGATTGGTCCAAGCACTGACCCTTGTGAACTCCTATGTCTAACTTTGTGTGTATGGAGGAGTAGTTGTTAACATGTACAAAACTGAAGCTCATCAGATAGATAGGACTTAAACCAGTTTAGTGCAGTTCCTTTAATGCCATTGGAAATGCTCCAGTTCCTGTAAAGGATATGATGGTCAATTGTATCAAAAGCAGCACTGAGATTCAACAAGGCACAGAAACAAATCTGTTGTCTGATGCGATCAGGAGGTCGCATTTTGTATAAGTGCTGTCTCTGTGTTGCATAACCCCTAAATCCTGACTGAAATTCCTCAACAACTATTATCCTGTAGAAAGTCGCACAACTGTTTTGCAACTGCTTTCCAGGATCTTAGAAAGAAAGGGAGGTTAGATATTGGTCTGTAATTGGTTAACATCTGATCTAGGGTTTTAGAAGAGGTTTGATTACAGCCATTTTAGAGCACGATCATGCACATAACCTGTTAACAAGGACAGATTTAATATCTAATACAGGACTGCAAATTACAAGGCAGAGCTCATTACAGCCTAGTTGGATGGGGTCTAAGAGACAGGTTGAAGGCTCAGATGCTGAGATAATTAATGTGAGCTGGGCTAGGTCGATGGGGAGAAAAGGAGTCAAGGTTAGTTTTGCAGCTGACTTATGGATCCTGTGTTATGACATAAACAGTACTGATTGAAGGCAGATGTGATTAATTTTATCTCTAATGGTAGAGATTTTATTGAAGAAGTCTATAAAATCATCACTGCTAAGGGTTATAGGATGGATCTATAGGAGTCAGGACTTCGGTCAGCCCATTACAGTGCCAAGAGAAACCGGTTGTTCTTATTATCCTTATTAATGACGAGTAATAGGTGCCTCTGCATTACAGAGGGCCTTATATCTGACACTATCCTGCCAGGCTAAGGGATTCTTCCAGTTTGGTGGAACGCTACACTTTCAAGCCCACGTGCTGTTTGTTTCAGTAGGAA
The DNA here is from genome assembly GCA_033238685.1 of Lates japonicus. Taxonomy (NCBI): domain Eukaryota; kingdom Metazoa; phylum Chordata; class Actinopteri; family Centropomidae; genus Lates; species Lates japonicus. The sequence continues at coordinate 1,223,162 of BRZM01000006.1, read as the reverse complement.
CGGGTTTGGGGAGTTGGAAACCATGGAGCTTGCCTTTATTGTTTTCTACTTTTAGGCAATGGAGTCTAAAGTGGTACGCAATGAGTCTGCAACACTGTTCACAGATGATCAAGTTGTGAGGAATAGCTTCAAAAATTAAGATGAGGCACTGACCCAGTTAGTGTGGAATCATTTCCTGAATTTAACTACTGCATTATCTGGAAATATTTCTAGTCAGGATGTTTTTGTTGATAATACATAATCCAGCAATATGAAGTCAGTGATTAAGAAGTGGTCTGACAGAGGATCTCTGTGGGAAGACTGTCAGCATGTTCAGCTATCAATACCAAGTAAGCCAAAACAAGATCGAGTGGACTGAAACAGTGAGTGGGTTTATTTACATACTAGAGAAGGCCACAGTCTAGGGGTAGGAGGAAAAGCAGAGCTATGTATTGTTGACAGATCATCAACAATACAGAATATTGAAGTCGCCAATAATAACTTTATCTGTTTTAAGAACTAAAACTCACAGGAACTCTGAAAATTCAGACAAGAAATCAGAGTATGGACCACAGAGGACGTACACCACAACAAATAGAACTGGCTTTTAATGTTTTCACTTTGGTGGGACAGACTGAGAATAAGATTTTCAGCAAATGAATTATAACTGAGTTTAGAAGGTTTAGGGCCACTAATAAAGTGGAGTTGAAAATGGCGCACTCCACCCACGGCCAGTGTCTCGGGAATGTGAGTATTAATATGACTGGGGTTGATTCATTCAGGGCTAACATACCATCATCCTGACACACAGGTTTCAGTCAGACAGAAGATATCCAGATGGTAATCTGATATCAAATCATTTACTATACAGCTTTGATGAGAGATCTGATATTGAGTAATCCGTGATTTAATTATTTTATTTTGCTGTACTGAGGTGATGTGCTGATTTTATTAGATTATTGTGACTAACTCCTCTTTGTTGACCTTTATTTAGTTAATTTACATGGTCGGGGCAGACACAGTCTCTATGGGGTAATGGGGGCAGACACAGTCTCTATGGGGTACTGGGGAGTGACTGCTCTAAAGGAGGCTCAGAGAAGCGGTAAGACTGCAGGCTCTGTCTCCTGGCCCAACCTGACTGTCAGGCCTCAGCCTCCTAATAAACTCTTGTCAGATTTCTAGATACGAGAAAGATGCTCCATCAAAAGTGGATGAATGCCATCTCTCCTCATTCAGACCAGGTCTCCCCAGAAACTCTTCCAATGATCTACAAAGCCCACATCGTTTTCTGGACACCACCTCGACAGCCAGCGGTTGAGTGAAGACATGCGGCTATACATGTCATCACTGATTGGGCAGGGGACCAGAGAAAACTACGGTGTCCGACATGGTCTTTGCAAATGTACACACCGAATCAATATTAACTTTAGTGACCTCCGACTGGCGTAGTCGGGTGTCATTAGCGCCGACGTGAATAACAATTTTATTGTATCTACGCTTATCCTTAGTCAGCAGCTTTAAATAAGATTCAATGTCGCCCGCTCTGGCCCCGGGAATACATTTAACTATGGTCGCTGGAGTCGCTATCTTCACGTTCCGCAAAATGGAGTCTCCAATCACCAGAGTTGGCTCCTTAGCGGGTGTGTCGCTGAGTGGGGAGTATCTGTTTGAGACGTGAACTGGGTGGTGGTCAGCAGTGGGCTTCTGCTTACGACTACGCCTGTCCTTACGAACAGTCACCCAGCCAGCCTGCTTTCCCGGCTACTCGGGAACTGCCGGGGGAATGCTAACAGGAGCTATGCTAGGCTGCTCCGCACCGGCTACAGGGGGCTGTTTAGCACTAGCTGCTGAATTAGATTCCATGGTGCGGAGCCGGGACTCTAATTCACTAAGCCTCGCCTCGAGTACAGAAAACAGACTACATTTATTACACATACCATTATCATTAAACGAGGCAGAGGAGTAACTGAACATCTGACACGCAGAGCAAGAGAAGGCAGGAGAGGGAGAAGGAGAGCGAGAGGCCATGGCTGAGAGTTCAGCTAAATCAGTAGCAGAAGATAGAATCGATAAAGTACCACACAGAAAGTGGAGAAAGTTGGTGATTTAGCAACTACTGTTACTGTGAAAGTGCAGATTAAATTGGTGATAGAATCAGAGAAGTAATGTCGGTAAAAAGAAAGTATCTAGTCTGAGACAGGTATACACCAAACGATGATCACCAAACACTGGTAACCGGAAGTGACGGAATACGCTTTGGAAAAGTTTTACAAAGATCTAAACTCCATGACTCAAAAATATAGAATAGAAAGAGTCATAATTAACTGTGCTGATAGCGGGATGTGTCCTGTCAAGTTTTACAGCTGTTTGTTTTACAGTGGTGGCCTATGGAGAAAATACCACTGGAGTGGCCACTGGAAAAAATTGGCTGTAAGGCTGAGCAGCGGCACCGTATCCAGCTCTCATAATACATCCATGGAATTTCATCACAGCAACTCATAATGTGACTCCCAACAATGTCTGGGCATGCTGGGATGGTGTGTCGGGAGATTCAATTCAATTCAATTGGGGGTTCCATATAAAATGTAAGGTGATGCCAATAATACAGTAGTAGTAATGATAATAGTAATAATTAAAGTATTAACTGCTAAAGTAGCACTAAAACTAACAGCAGTATAAGTACTTTCTAATTATAGCAACAGGTGTTGAGTGGAGTTGTAGGAGCAGCAGGAGACTTGTCATCACGGGATCTGAATCCATACTGATGGAGAGAGAGAGAGAGAGAGAGAGAGAGAAGCTCATTGCGTCATGGGAGATCTCCCGGCAGTCTAGGCCTATAGCAGCATAACTAAGGGATGGTTCAAGCCTGAGCCAACCCTAACTATAAACTTTATTAAAAAGGAAAGTTTTAAGCCTACTCTTAAAGGTACAGAGGGTGTCTGCCTCCCGGACCGAAACTAGGAGAATTAGTGTATCATCTGCACAATGGAAATTTATTGAGTGTTTCCTGATAATATTGCCCAAGGGAAGCATATACAAGGTGAAGAGAATTGGATCAAGCACTGACCCTTGTGGAACTCCATGTCTAACTTTTGTGTACATGGAGGAGTAGTTGTTAACATGTACAAACTGAAGCCTATCAGATAGATAGGACTTAAACCAGTTTAGTGCAGTTCCTTTAATGCCAATAAAGTGCTTCAGTCTCTGTAAAAGGATGTGATGGTCAATTGTATCAAAAGCAGCACTGAGATCTAACAAGACAAGTACAGAAACAAATCCGTTGTCTGATGCAATTAGGAGGTTGTTCGTAACTTTTACAAGTGCTGTCTCTGTGCTATGATACAACCTAAATCCTGACTGAAAATCCTCAAACTATTATCCTGTAGAAAGTCGCACAACTGTTTAGCAACTGCTTTCTCTAGGATTTTGGAAAGAAAGGGGAGGTTAGATATAGGTCTGTAATTGGTTAATATGTCTGGATCTAGAGTGGGCTTTTTTAGAAGAGGTTTGATTACAGCTACTTATATGACTGCGGCACATAACCTGTCACCAAGACAGATTTAACATATCTAATACAGAATTGCAAATTAAGGGCAGAGCTTTCTTAAGCAGCCTATTTGGAATGGGGTCTAAGAGAAATACTGAAGGTTTAGATGCTGAAATAATTGATGTGAGCTGGGGGAGGTCGATGGGAGAAAAAGAGTCAAGGTTAGGTTTTGCAGTTGAGTCTATGGATCCTGTGTTTTGACAGAAATCAGTGCTGGTTGAGGGCAGGATGTGATTAATTTTATCTCTAATGGTGGAAATTTTATCATTAAAAAAGTTCATAAAATAATTGCTGCTGAGGGTTATAGGGATGCGTGGATCTATAGAGCTGTGACTCTCTGTCAGCCTGGCTACAGTGCTGAAAAGAAACCTGGGGTTGTTCTTATCATCCTCTATTAATGACAAGTAGTAGGTGCCTCTTGCATTACAGAGGGCCTTTTTATATCTTTTGAGACTATCTTGCCAGGCTAAGTGGGATTCTTCCGGTTTGGTGGAACAGAATCATTTCCTTGAATTTAGCTACTGTATTATCGGAAATATTTCTAGTCAGGACGTTTTCTGCTGATTGTACATAATCCAGCAATATGAGTTCAAAAGTGATTAAAAAGTGGTCTGATAGAAGGGGATTCTGTGGGAAGACATGTTCAATATCAATACCATAGGCTAAAACAAGATCAAGAGTGTGGCTGAGACGGTGAGTGGGTTTATTTACACACTGAGAGAAGCCAATACAGTCTAGTAATCAGGAAAATGCAGAGCTAAGGCTGTCATTGTTGGCATCCACATGAATATTGAAGTCACCTACTATAATGACTTTATCTGTTTTAAGTACCAAACTTGACAGGAACTCAGAAAATTCAGATAAGAAATCAGAGTATGGGCCAGGAGGGTGGTATCATCTGTTATGTGCACCCTCTCTGTAAGATGTGTGTTTTTCTCTCTTTTCTTTTCTCTTTACATTGTTGTAATCTGGAACCTGAATCTATCTATCCAATAACAATAATAATTCTGCAACCAGGAGAAAGCAACCAGATCCTCATGGTCTCTGTTACTGTTTCAGTCTTAGCTTCATTTGCAGACCATACTCCTCTGTCTAATCTGTTAGAAGTTAGAAATACTTAATCATCATTTAACACTGATGAGATGAAACATTTCTGAACACCTGAATGTCTCTCTTACTGCTGCAATAAAGACATTTACACAGGTATGCGGGGAGGTGTGTGTGATGTATTCAGAGCAGCTTGAGAGCAGCGAACCATCCTCAGCAGGTTCAGTGATTTTCTCCTCTCATCACCACTGAGGAACTGACTCTGTTTCTGTTCTATTGTTACTCCACAGATGAAACATGCACACAGCTGGAATTTACACTATTTTACCAACATTTTTTGACAAAATTACTTGAAGTTACTTCCTGGGACAAACATCACAGAGAAGGACAACGATTAGTAAATGTTTTATTCATTTTAAGGAAAAGGCGGACAATTTAAAAACAACACAAAATGATAGAAAGTAAGAATTGATTTCATGGAAACACAAATCAGTGCAAAATAACAGCATCAGCTGGGAATTCTCTAAAATCCCAGCTCAGCCTGTTTTTTCCCATCATAACACCATGTGATGTTCAGGTTCTGGTTTGTTGTGCTGGGAGTGGAGTGTCCGCTGTTCTGGGTAAACATACCACATGACCACACCTGATGGATTGATGGAGACTGTAAACTCTGTCTTGGCGTTCAACCCTGTCACTTTCGAGCCAGTAAACACATCATAGGCCTAACAGCAAGAAAAGAGCACATTTTAGTCTGATGACAGAAAGGTAACTCACATCTGATGATCTGAGTCAGAACATGTGTTTAAGGGATGAATATCCTCAGACTCTTGGATGGAATATTTCCATTATATTTTATTTATCTCTAATAATTCTATCCACATTTTATCATCCCACAGATCCAGGATTAGATTGGGATGTGGGCAGTTTGGAGGCCAGGTCAACACCTTGGGCTCTTTGTTGTGTTCCTTGAGATATTTCTGAGCAGTTTTTGTGGTGTGGTGGGAGCATTGTCCTGCTGGAGGAGGGCCCTATCGTTGGGGAGTGCTGTTACCATGGGGTGGTGTGCTTTGTCTACAACAATGTTTAGGTGGGTGGTACGTGTCAAAGTAACATCCAGATGAATGAAGGACCCAAGATTTCCCAGCAGAACATTGGATTGTGTTTTTCACTTCACCTGTAAGTGGTTTAATGTTGATCAGCTGATCACATTTTTTCCATTACATAATGGAAACATGTGAAAACACTGTAAAGGGAGACTTATGTACAGTACATTCCCATGCTGGGAGGATCCATAACACAGCATCCTCATATAATTGTGATCACATGATCAGCACTGATTGGCTGATGGTGATGCTTTTCTTTTAAAATAAGGATGAAAATGAAACCCCAGTAATTGAGCAGGATTTCACTTCCTGTTGGAGAGACATTCTGCTGAGAAGACAGCTGTGCAGACAGCTGTGGTATGAACAACTATCTGTTCTTTAAACAGGGCTTTATTTTATTTGCTTATTTGAATATTTTTTGACGTATCTGTTCCTTCCTACATCTCTGTTCAGTTTCTTGTCTAATTTTAATGCAAAATTTCATTCCTGGTCATCCATAAAGTTTTATCTGATTAATCCATTAATCTCCTAATCATGTCAGTACATAGATGAATACGCAGGATGGGATGCAGACACTATACAAACCTGATAGTTGCCAGCTTCATAGTTGAGTTTAGCCAGAGAGGTGTGGTAGAGGTAGGGCATGTCTGTCCGTCGGCTCAGGAACACCAGGCAGCTGGCTGATTGAGACAAAGGCCTCCAGTACACCTCAATATGGTTCTTCTCCTGTTCAGCAACACATACACACACACACACTATTTAAAAAGCAAAATATGAGCACACACAAACAGATATTTTCATAGTACAAAACATCCCCCTTCAGCTGTCGTTTATCAGCCTTCACATTAGTGTGTTACTGTATGTATCATTTAAGCCGATGTCTCAGTGATGATGATGACCTGCAGCAGGCGTCTTCCCTGGACACCAATGGGGTCCTGGTTGATTGCGATGGCCACTTTGTTTTGCAGGATGGCCCTGGCGCTGTTGTCCAGGTTTCGAAGGTCATTGGACATGATGAGAGGAGCGGCCATTATGGCCCACAGAGCCATCTGAGAGTGAGCCTGGTCCACACTGAGACCAAAGTTTCCAATGATGAGCTGAGGAGAAATATCAGAGGAAAAGAAATGGGTTGTCTGCAGTGAATAGAAATATAAGACCACTGCACCCAGTCATCTGTGAAAATAACATCATAGGTTTGGAAAAGCCTTGTTCTCCAGCTTAGTGGATGGAAGGCCAAGAGAGGTAGTTTGAAATTTAATGTGTGAAGATATTACCATGTCAGGGTCATTCCATCGTCCAGGCCCCGCAGCCGGCTGCAAATCATCCTGGTTATTTGAGAACCACTCTATGATGCCCTGCACACTGTCCCATGAGTCCTGGATGTCATAGTAATTCCTCCACAAGTGACAAATATCCCCCAGCAGAGAGTAGTTCACCTGGTAGGAGCAGGGAATCAGACTTTAAGGGTACAAACAAAACCATCACAACATTTCCTCTCGGAAATAATGGAAACAGCAGGAGGCAGAAAGAAGGGTTCAAGTTTGAAGATATGCGACACCAATAGAATTCACATGTAAAGGAACCCAAGAAGTTACAGTAGTATTGGCAGTGGTGGGCCGTCAGGGCCAGCAAGGCCTTCTCTGCTGGCCCAAACGCTGTCACAACCACTGAATTATGTTTATTATTTGAATTATATTATGATTATACGAGTAGAGAATCTTCTGTGGAGTGAGAGGACAACGTGCACACTGACTACAGAACACAAGATGGCACGCTAGTGAGAGGACTCGCTGTGCATGGATCGTTCATAAGATTACTGCCAGAGTGGTTGGAGTATGGAATATTATTTTTCTTCTTTTGTACTGGATTGAGCTTAATCTAAATATGTATTTGGAACTGAACTGAACTTAATTTGGATATCTACTCGGAATGGAACTGAACTTAATTTGGATTTATAGCTGGAACTAAAGTGAACTGAAATGTTGTGCATTAAAATGAAAATGAAAAAAAAAAAAGACTGTTCTGAGTGTGACATTAATACTGAGGACCTCCCCATCTCTCAGGGTGTTAGGTCGCAGGTTGGTCAGACAACCGACCCTGTCTCTGACTCAGGTGCCACTTCTGATCCCTCTCAGTGACTGAAGGACTATGACCTGGCAGACATTGATCTTGAAGGTTGCAAAGTATCGGATGAATGGAAACACCGACGGTGGACCTTGTGGTGAGTTATGAGGATGTCTTCTCCAAGGACAAGCTGGACTGTGGGGAGGCAAAAGGGTTTGTCCACCATATTCACCTGACTGACGATCGCCCCTTCTGGCTACCCTATCGCCATGTTCCTCCAGCACACTATCACAAACTCAAAGAGGGGCTGTTTGAGATGGAGATGAAAGGCATCATCAGTAAGTCAGTCAGTGAATATGCTTTGCCTTTTGTTCTTGTCTGGAAGACTTCGGGAGACTTGAGAACCTGCACTGACTTTTGTTGCCTTAATGCCAAGACTGTCAAGGATACCCACCCGTTGCCCCATCAGGCTGACTGTCTTGCTGTGCTTGGTGGAAACTCCTTTTTCAGCACCACGGATCTCACATTGGGGTTCTACAACATCCCCCTCCATGAGTCTGACAGGCGGTACACAGCCTTTGCAACACCCTTAGGCCTGTGTGGGTATAATGGACTTCCCCAGGGCCTATGCAACCACCCAGCATCCTTTATGCAGATGATGATGAGTGTCTTTGGTGACTTTAACTTCTCCAGTCTCCTCTGTTATCTGGATGACCTGCTTGCCTTTGCTTCATCAGAGGAGGAAGACTGCAAAGAAGCAGTGGTGTCTCAGTTGACCAGGAGAAAATTAAGGTAATCTCAGGAAGGTCAGATCTTTCCTCGGGAGCATTTAATTCCTGGCTGCTATCAAAAAGCTGCTCTACACTCTGACCTCAGGGCAAAAGAGGAGAGCTCAGGGCCCCTCTGGCCTCTGGTCGGTGGAAAGCTGGTACCTTTTGAGAACTGACACCTCAGGATTGGACAAACGTACTCGATCACAATTGACTGGAGAATTTTGTTATACTTACTCCTGTCAGGTATGTTTCTCTTTATGTTTTAATGTATTGTGCAGCGGTTTACTGCTCTGCGCCCTTTTGTTGTTGTTCTCCACGGGAGAAGGGCAAACGTACTCAATTACAATTGACCAGAGAATTTTGTTACTTCCTCCTGTCAGCTAATAAACTTGTCCTGTGATATCCATGGTGCGGGCCTTCTTCACTCAACACAACGCAGGAAACCACTGGTTACAACAGCCTAAAATAGGATTCCCACTAAAAGACCGGCCTAATAGAACAAATTATCTAGTTTTAGAGAGCCACTCAATCAGAGTGAATTAATTAAACTAGGTCAAACTATTCTAAACCTAGGTTAAAGAGTCTAAAACATAAAAGAAGTGAACTTGGCTTCATTCATTTCAACTATTTGTAACCTTTATGTTAAATGCTAAATTGTCTTTTGTGTCCTTGCATAATTAAATAGTAAACGGCCAGCTTTGTATACAAAATATCTGGTCTTCGGTCTAAGTCTATACAGTAGACACCATTCCTGTAGAACCTAGAAGTGGTCCAGTAGCAATTGCATTTGTGTTGGTTGGTGCAAGTGCTACAGCTCTCTCTGTAAATATGATAATATAAAGAGTACAGCCTAGACCTGCTCTATAAAGTGCCTTGATATAACTTCTGTTGTGTTTAAGCGCCATATAAATAAAATTGAACTGACTTGAATTAATGAGTGTTAAAGTGATCTATCTGCTCCAGACGGTTGTGTGATTATAGAGTTAGTCAAAATACTGTGAAATGACAGTATTACACCACTACACTGAACGACGGTCTTTGGCTGATGTGAGGCATCCATGTTTGTTTTGTCTTCAGGCTTTTCTGTAGGAGGAACTATCTGAACTCTCAGTCCGTCATAAGAACGACTTGGATGTTGATGTGAACGCAGTTTAAATCTGAGGAACAGGTAAATCTGATATGATGTGAATGCAGCATTAGCATATTAGCATAGATTAGTATGTTAGCATGCTAAAACTTGCTAACTAGTTCTCAGTATAAATGAAATTGTTTCAACAATGATTTTGTTTCAGTGTAGCACAGGGTGTTATCCAGTCTTGAGTAGTAATAGTAGTCCAGAGTACAATTCTGTCCAAGTCCTGGGTTTGACAGTGACGTAGCGATGACACTCACATTAGGTGGAAGTCCTCCGAGATAGGCAGGCCAACTACAGGAGAAGGCTATTGGTCTGCCTGTAGCATTCAAAGCCTTGGACATCAGGGGGTAACCTGTGTGACAAAGATAAACACCAGCTATGGCTGCTCCATGATGGCTTCTTATACAAAACAATATCAGGTTTTCAATGGCCTCTCTCTAAGCAGACACCTCTGAGTCACAACATGTTCAGTAGATTAGTAGATGCTTTTACCCAACATTTGTTCTACAGGATTAGAGTAACAGCCATCAAACTTTAGATAGTCTACTCCCCAGCTGGCAAAGGTCTGGGCATCAATCTCGATTTTCTCTAGCATGGTGCCAGGGAATCCCATACACGTGCGAGTGCCCATGTCTGCATAGATGCCCAGCTTCAGACCACGGTCATGGATGTACCTTGCCAGTTTTGCAATGCCCCCTGGGAACCTGGATGAAAGCAAGCACAAGTGTTACTTTCAGGGAGGTAACAAAAAGATGACTCCAGAGTACAGAGACTTTTCAGTTAGTAAATGCATCTCTGAGTAGGCCCCAAAAGACGATAGTCCAGAGGGAAGCATCTGTCCCCCAACAGGACTTTACTAATCACTAGAAATAGCACAAGGAGAAGAAGAGCCCTTTCTGCTCAAGCACTTTAGCTAGATAGTTAAATAGTAACAGAGCTGCTCCCAGCCTGGGGATCCAAACCAAGAGATCCAAGGGTTTAGAAGATTTAATCTGAGGGCTGGATGTTCTCTGAACCAGATGTGGACATGGACAGCAAACTAGCAACTGATTCTGTTTATACTGCATTAGGTGTCTGCATGCAGGAAGTTTGTCCACTCAGATACTCAGAACCTTTTGTGCTTTTATTTTTGTTCATTAATTACTGGATAATCTTACTTCAGATCTAAGAATATTATTTAAATAAAACAGGAGAAAAACACATGGTTTGGTTGAGCTGCCTAATACTGTACATTAATATACAATGATCAGCCACAACATTAAAACCACCTGCCTAATATTGTGGAGGTCCACCTCATGCTGCTGTTTTGGTGGCATGAGTGCAGACCTACTGTCTACAACAATGTTTAGGTGGGTGGTATGTGTCAAAGTAACATCCGGATGAATGAAGGACTCAAGGTTTCCCAGAAGAGCATTGGCTTGTAACCAGATTCATTCATTCATTATCTATACCTCTGACCCTTTGAAGGTCGCAGAGGGCTGGAGCAAATCCATGCCAACATTAGGCAAGAGGTGGGATATACCCCGGACAGATCACCAGTCTATATTGTAACCAGATGATAAGTGTTATTCACTTCACCTGTCAGTGGTTTAATGTTGTGGCTGATTGGTTTATACACCCGGTGAGGACAGGTCAGAGGTAAGACTGAAGGCACAGATCATTTCAGTGTTGTAATATATACTGATGTAAACCCACCTGGAGGTTTGGCTTTGACAGAGAGATGCATTCATAATTTTTTTAACATCTGGCTTGAATCAACAGCTGTCATCATGTCAGATGATAATGTCAGATGATAACGCCAGATTCTGTCTACTGGAGCAAGTGTACTTCAGTCATTAAAATAACTGAAATGAATTAAACTGAGAGTCTCTGGTGCTTTCAAGAAAAACGACAGTGATGCACAGTAATAAATGCAGCACAGACACGCTGAGCCTGCAGAGTGAGGGAAGTAGACTGACCTGGAGGGTTCGGGCTGCAGCCTCCCTTGTTCATCTCTCAGCATGGACATCCAGCAGTCGTCTATGATTATATACTCATAACCCAGCTCCTTCCAGCCATCCTCAGCCATCCGGTCAGCCATGTCTCTGAACAGATCTTCACTGTGGACACCATGGACATGAAATGAGGACACAGTTTGTCAGTTAAGTATACATTCATACATTCATACACATTCATCAATTTTCCAATTTTTTTGGTACAAAAGAAAGTGTCTGTGAACAAGGAACCACATTTAGACACATGCACATACCATCTGTACAAAGGACAAGAGTGGCCATAGAAAGTAAGTAACAAAAAATAATGAGAAAGTTAACACATGATTTTGAGATAATGGGATCAAAAAATGAAATCACAGCCCAGTAATCTTGTTGAATACAATGGCTTTCCACCAGCAAATGGCACCACAGCAACTTAATGAAATCATATGGCTGTAAATCAGTGGCCATGAGTCCCACTCATTGTCTGATCTGTTCCATATTTATTCTGCAGCCCTCTTTTCCTCTGCTTGTCACTACTCTCGGCACATAGATGACATTGGTTTCTACCTCCGTCCTCTATCTTCTTGTTGAATCAGGCTTCAGTATCTTTCCTCACAATATCCAGTGTGTAAACTAAATCAGAAAACCTTCCCTATTAATCATACCTGATGCAGTTCTCTGGGTCATCATGACAGTCAATGTCACAGCGAAAGCGTTCCCAAGCCATCCATCCCATAGGTGGAGTCCTCAGAAGTCCATTGTCCAACGCCACAGTCAGAGAGACCAGGACCAGGAACAGAGTCACTGATAAGGGATGCATTTCTAACAGAAGACATGCACATGAAAGACTACTTACACACACACACACACACACACACACACACACACACACACACACACACACAGACAACAGCAGTGATACTGTGACTCTCCAGGATTGTTTCCAAACATTGGTCAGAGGCTGTGATAAAACTAATGTAAATAATCAAAGTCAGAATGTCCTATCTGTTTACCTGAGGCTTCGACTGTACACAGCTGATCTGAACTGTCACACGACTGGCCTCTCTTCTTCCTGGACTTTGCCTCAAGCAGCAACGTCTCTCTCTTCCTGGTAAGGTACGCTGAGAGTCATGTGACTGCTCTGTGTCATATGATGAAACAGGAAACAGGTGGTATGTTGTGTTGTCATGCTGGTGTTTCTTTACTGCTCCAGGATCTGTGTTTTCTGACTGGCTGCTCATACAGGAAGTGCACACATAAAGAAACACTGTGTGTTTACTGCTGTGTATGTGTAACATGAAAACTGGGACCGTTTTCATGTTACACATGACCCATCTTTGACTGGAAAGATATTTCTTTTTCATAGACACTGATGTGACTTGAATTTCACTTCCTGTATTTTATCAGTGGATTGTCTTTTCCTTCACCTGCAGCAGCTTCAGACAAACAGGTTTCACCACATTCTGTCACATCCTACCTATACATGTTCCCTGAGGGGGCCTGACAGAGTCTGAGTTTACAGAGAACACAGCACATAAACCTTTCCCATCACTGTTGTTTTACATACTAAACTCTGGATCTAAGGCTGTTAATCACCAGAATCCTGTGTGTCAGCAGTGTTGAGCCTCATTCTTTTTCTAAGGAGGTGTGATGAAAGAGGTGCAAGCTTTAAAGCTAGTAAAAAGTACATTGTGTTCAGAGCAACTGGCTGAACTGGATTACAAAAACTTCCCTGTCTACCTGAACACACTGATGTCTATCTCACCTTTTTCTTTACTGTGAGGTATGTGATAGAGCTTCCCAGTAAAATCTGAAGAGTCGGAGTTTGAACAGAGACCCATCTTTGACTGGAAAGATATTCATTTTTAATTTTGTTAATTTACACAGAGGCACTTTAATACAGTGTTTCACCTGGGGCTTTTCTGTGTGGAGTTTACATGTTCTCCCTGTTCCTGTGTGGGTTCCCTCCAAAGACAGGCAGGTTAATTGGTGGCTCTAAACTGTCCGTAGGTGTGAATGTGAGTTTGAATGGTTGCTGGTCTCTATATGTCACCTCTGTGATAGACTGGTGATCTGTCCAAGGTATACCCCACCTCTCACCCAGTGTCTGGGATTGGGCTGGGATTGGCTTCGGCCCCTCGGGATTTAAGTGGTACAGATAATGGATAGATTTAGTTAATTTACACAGAGAGGCTCTTATGTAACAGCCCCTGCACACAGACATGTTTAAGACATGTTTTAAGTACAACACACTGCAGCATATTATGCAAAATATTACAGTAAAAAATTACATTTTTAAATTATATTTTTTGGGGCATTTTAGCCTTTATTTACAGTGAGATGGTTCTCGGCTGCCAGAGAGAGAGAGAGAGAGAGAGAGATGCAGCTAAGAGCCCTGGCCCCCAGGCTACTGCGGTGAGGAATATTCAATGATACAGACAGATATTGTCTGTCAGGGGCCTGCAACAGGGCTGCTCTGCTGTCAGATGCGCAGTTTAAATGACTTGCTTGGTTTTACAGTAGGTGTAATGTAGCCTGATGTTAGTGTGAACATTATTCAGATAAGTCAGACAGTATCTGCAGCTTTGACTGTGTTAAAGGCTCGGGACATCTCTTCTTTTGAGTGTTAATGGAAGTCACTTCATTTAACACAGTAATCCACCTCTGGCTTAGGACATGGTGAGAACATAGTGATCAAAATTAAAACAAAACTTTTATTTCTTTAAAGGTTTTGTTCCTACATAATGTTCTGATGATATATTGTCAGCTTCAATATTATATTATTATTGTTATTATAATTTTGTCCATTCTCATCCTGGTGTCTGGTTCCCTCTCACAAACTGGAATCAGCTGCTCCTCTCCACTGTGATTCATAGTCTGACCATATTTGCAGCTACAGTTAGTTCAGTTAACTTTAAAAGCACACCTGGGGAGACACATCAAAGCTCTACAGTGAGGGATTTGAAAGGATTTTGACAGAACAGTTTGGTATGGTGGACAAAATATAATGAAAAAGGAATCAGGTCAAAATGGTTGAGTCAAACTTCAGATTTCCCCTCAACACTGTGGCTGTGTCTGAAATCACTCACTCACTGACTGTGACCTACTCACTATCTATGGATTTCAGTGTAGTGGACTATACATTGGGCTCATTGCTAAAGTGTTAAAACACTTTTGGACTCTACTCAGGTTGTTTTCTCTGTGCCGTTATTTACGTCCTTGCTATCCCACAATTAAAATGTGTCAGATCAACATCAGCTGGTCAACCATCCATAATAAATATTTTCAGTTTGCTGCTGCCTTCTAATAAATCAAATTTGAGGCTTATGCTAAATTGCTCTGCATTGTCACTTTTATTCTTATATCCTATTTATTTTACTGTATTTTAGCTTGTTTTTATTCTCTGATCTCTTAACTCCTTAATTTTACCTACTTTTATGTAAACTTTGAATTGTCTTGTTGTTGAAAAGTTCTGTACAAATAAACTTGCCTTGTGGCTATTTGACTCTCTCTCCTCCCATCTGTCAGCTGTTTTTTGCTCTCTCACAGCGTGAACGCAATGCATGATGGTTTATATTGTTTGGTTAGTGACCATCGGTTGTACGCACTATATAGTGAATAGTGAGTCTCTCAGCTCCAAGTCCATTAGTTCCCACTGAGGATGTGAATCTTTAGAAACAGCTCACTCGCTAATTCCTATCACTCAAACAGAGGAAACTGTGACTTTGTCAGGACTGTTTTCAGCAGTGGATCAATCCACAGTTGGTGTTGTGTATTTGTGGCAGCAGGACGGTATGTGTGGGTTAAATAAACTACAGTGAAGGAACACGTCACTCAGTCTAACAGTGTTTTTAACAATGGAGCTCTAGTACAGAGGGATAAGATATAACTGATGTTAATGACACGGAGCACCATGTTTCACAGTGGACCTATTATGAATTTGGACCTCTGGGATCCTAACATGTTAAAATGGATTGGTCATAGCAAACACATAGGCCACAGGCACCTGCAGTCCAATGTTGACAACATGCCATTTCCCCATTCCTAAAGCCCCAATAACCAGCCCTGCTATCGTTCCCCAGGTTCCAGGCCATGAGGACCACCTTCCAGCTATGGCTGCTGCTGCCCCCACCGACACACCCACTGCTCCCACCACCCCCAGCAGTGCCCCAGCTTTCCCCCCTTCTCCCAGAACTGGGGCTAAAACCTCCACCCCGGCCAGTAAACCCACTGCCACTAAAGCTGCCCCCACTACGACTTTCACCTCTCCAGCCACGTGCCTCACAAGTGGCCCCCCCACTGTAGCACCTAGACCCAGCTGACACAGTTTTGCAACGAAGAAAGTTGCATTCAGTGCCTCCAGAGAAGACTGATGGTTCATACGAGTGCTGATGATTTCTTTGGACTGTCTCTGCCCCGCCACTTGCATCTTCATGGCGGTGGTTATGACCACCTGCCCAGCGTGCAGGGTGAGCATGGCGATGACGAACGTTGCCAGCATTCCCATGCATCCTACCAACATCCAGAACTTAAAGTCAGAAGATTTCAGAAGCAGATAGGCTATGACTGCCACTAAAGTCAGAAGCACTATAAACCCAGACTGGTGGCCTCCATAACCAAACACTCCAAACCCTGATGTTACAATGGCAACCACTGTCATTGGTATCCCTGAGAAAGCCAAGAAGTCCACGTGTTTGACCACGACAGTGTTGATCCAGTCTTGGATGGTTCTTTGCTCCATCTTTGCCTCTTCGTTCTCCATCTTCTTCCTGTCAATCTCCCTTCTCTGTTGTCGTTCAGTTACCCATGATTCTCTGTCCTCCACCGTACTGCTGCAGCCTCCCTTCTCCAGCATCAGGATCCTCTGCTCTATCTGCACAGCCACTCTCTGTCTCTGGTGACACTCTGTCATCTCAATCTGTTTCCTCTCCCTCACCCAGTCTACAGATCCCAGAGTACAACAAGCCTCTCCCTGCTTCCAGAGGAGCTTAAATACAAAGTGCAGGGGTGGTTTGAGCACAGTGAATATGCTCAGAGCCCACAGAAGGCCCACCATGCCGTAATTCTTCACAACCCATTCGACAGCGACCCCAAGTGTGGCTCCGCTCAGAGTGGTCCCAAAAGCCCCAGCCAATCCTGCTGAGGCCCACAAGCCGACAGACTGAGTGTTGGAAGCACCGCAGCTCCTGGTGGCCACGAACACTGAGGCTGCTGCTGCTGCCAGAATGACACCTGCTACTACTGAGGTCATGGCTGTGGTCAGTGCTGTGGCTCCAATCAGGGTCCCCAGCCCCAGGGACCCCACGGTTCTGACCTCCTCCATCACTGGTTCCAGCGGTTCTGCCGAGGTGATTGCTGACAGGGTCTTGTCTATTGGGTCCTCTGTGGCTCCCAATATGCAGCCTGCCACAGCTCCCAGTGTAAACCCCATAGCTGCCTCCGTTAAAGGGTTCCTGGCCTCTGAGACATGACAAGAAGAGAAGTGTTACCCACTGCAGAAGAGTTACTGAAAGAGTTACTTTTCTTTTGTCTGCTTTGGTTGGAATTGCACTTTTGCTTTGCTGCACATGGAACACGTAGCATTTTACTGCATATTGTACTTGTTTGCAGATGTATGTGAGCAATAAAGATTTTTTTTTTTTGTTGTTTTTGTTTTTTTTTGTTGTTGATTTAATGACTTCACTGACTTTCTGTTGAGATGTGTAAATGCATGAAGTCGCAACGTGTCTGTAAATCCTGATGGGGCTGCAGTCAGACCGGCTGATCTGGCTTAACCAGCAGAGCCACCATGCTGCCATGATTCCTATCTGTTCACACTCTGCATGTGACTCCAACACTTAAGTAGTCAAGGGAGAAAAAGGACCAACCCCACAAAGTCAGTAAAAACTCTTCAAATACTTAACATGCAGAAAATAAGAGCAGTGGAAGCACAATCACAGAGGAAGTACTTCACTGACTTGTTTTGTTCAGCAGCAAAAAGCACAGGTAGAGTAAGACATTACACACTGTAACTTTCAGTCTGATGAATGAAAATGCAGATTCAGAAAGAGGTCATGTCTTTACCCAGCTTAGTCTGTGCCATGTTGTGCTGAGATGGGCAGTTGGCTGAGGAATCCTCTTCCTCTCTCTCTCCACACCTGTCTCCTCAGTGAGTGGCAGCTCCCTGTGAATGTGGTTCAAAGTGCTTCTTTTCCCTGTTTATATGACAGCAGCCCCGACAGGATACACCCACTACTGGTTTGTCCTTTCTGTATTTCCTCTCTGCACCACGCTGGTGTTCAGTGTCACATGTGAGGCAGCATTCCTGTACCAGTATCATCTGTCATGGTTTCTCCTCACGGTGGGAAACAGACACACTACTAACAGAGATCACAGACAGGAACAAACATTATACAGTGGTGGAAAAAAGTTTTCGGACACCCTTAAAATTTTACACAATCTCAAATATTATCATGAAATATATGAGGAAAAATCTTTTGTGTTTCAAAAGGTGTGGCTGCATTAGACAGACACAAACAAATACAAATTATATATTTTTTGTTTATTGTTTACAAGAAAAACTAACAAAACTAAATTCTTGACAGTTTGAATATGTCAGTTCTCAACATTGTCGGTATCAAAGTCAACAAATAACAGAGAATGTGTTCAAAACTGAACAAAAAACAAATAAACCATCACATCATCAAATTAATATTTAGTAGTCCTGCCATTAGCACGCAGTAGAGCTCTAATCCTGGCTGGCATGTTCCCCACGAGCCTTTCACACTATTGAGGGGTAATCTTGTCCCATTCTTCTTGAATTACTGCTTTTAATTCTTCTAAATTCTTTGGTTTACACTTTGAAAGAGACCTTTTGATAATCCACCACAGATTTTCAAGGGGCTCATTGATTGAGCTGGCCACTCTAAGACCTGGATACAGTGCTCCTGCAGCCAAGTTCTACTGGCCCTGGATGTGTGGCAAGGGGCATTATCTTGTTGAAACATACAGTTTTGATTTTTTGCAAAAGGGAGCATGTGGGTTTCGAGAATGGCACAATACTTGGCAGAGTTCAATGTGCCATCACAGACAGTGAGATGACCAACAGCAGCAGCACTCATGCATCCCCAAAACATGATACTGCCTCCACCATGCTTGACAGTAGGTACTGTACATGCTGGAGATAATGCTTTGCCTGGCCTTCTGTGTACCCTCACATTATCAGGAGGAGGACAAAGCTGGAAGCTGGACTCATCTGACCACGGAATCTTCTTGCAATTCCTGGCTGTCCAGTTCTTGTATGCTTGGGCCCAATGACGCCGGGCTAACCTCTGTCTCTCATTGAGCAGGGGCTTCTTGACAGCCTTGTAGGACCTTAAGCCATGATCTAAAAGTCGGCCACGTACAGTGCGGGTGGAACACTGCACATGCGATTCAGGATGCGGTCATTTCTTGCTGCAGAAACCCTTGGACACCCAGATCTTGGTTTGTCTTCCAAGCTGTTGGTTCGTCTGTATTTCTGCAGAGTGTATCCAACTGCTGAAGGACTGCATCTGCACTTCCTGGCTATCTGGCGGCAGCTGTACCCTTCCTGGCTGAGAATCTGTATCTTCAGGCGTGTTTCCTGCGTTAGGTTCCTTGTTTTAGCCATTTTTGTCTCTGAAGAACTTTCAAATGTGCTGGCTTTATATAGACAAAGCACGGCAACAAAAATTGTGTCTTTTAATAAAAAGCATGCACCAGTGGATCACTGGTACCAAAATGACCCAATACTCAAAATTTCTTATGTATTTTTATGGAACCAATCAATTTTAAGTTTTTAATGGTATTTTGGCTGTGACTGTGCTAAAGGAAATTGCACTTGAAGACATAAGAGTGATTCTTAATGCAATATTTTACAAATGCAAAGGTTGTCTGAAAACTTTTTTCCACCACTGTATGTAGACAAAAAAAAAAAAAAAAAACACTCAGATGGTCGTGACCTGCATTACTGAGACGCAGACTAGTCTGAAAATGGACCATTCAGAGCCAAGCTGGACACCACTGACAGATACTCCCACATGGGGGCCTAAGCATGCTTAAAAGACAAAAATAGAAAAGTGTATTACATGAAATATGTTTTTGTATATTTTCAATGTATTTTTCTATTCTATTATTCTATTTTCCTCTGACAGTACAGGTCTGGACAAGCTTAAGTTTAAAAAGTTTTAAAGTTTAAAAAAGTAAGTTTCTCAGACTCTGCCATTAATTCTAAAGGCATCTGATGACCAGATTTTCAACATGTAACAGCTCCTCCATTTATATATATAGATATATACACATACAGTATACCAACACATGCTCAGACCAGTACATTTTGCACATACACATTCATTCCGTGTTCTCAATAGAGTTAACCAGCACACAAGACCAAAGCTGTTCCCAGAGAGAGCATGGAGGCTGCAGCATGACCTGGTATCAGTCCAAACTCTGCTCCTGCACTGAGACACCGCTCAGTGACCCTGAGAATGTTTATGTGTTGGCTGTCAGCTCTCTCTGCTCAACAGAGAGACCAACTGGACAGAACTGTCTGCTCTGCCTCAAAAATCATCAAGTGCAAACTCATCTGCAAACTCTCTGACGAGACCCGCATCCAGCAAAAAAGTCTAAAAATACTTAAGGACTCTATGCACTCTGCCAATTCCCTCTTAATAACTCTCCCCTCAGGTAAATGACTCCAGACCATCAAAACTAAGACATCCCATCTCCTCATCAGCACATACTGCACAACCATCAGCACTTTATCAACACAAAGCAGTAAACACCTAATTTTATGGTACAGCATTAGATTTTGCATTTTACCATATTATTAAGCACTGGTCAGCCATTCTTATTTGCACTAGAACTTAATGTATTTAATTTCATTTTGTATTTTACTGTACCTCAAGCACCTGATACTTTATTTTATCTTCATTTTTATTTCTATTTTACACTATTTATCTTGGGGTATTTTAAAGACCTAGCACTTTATCTGATGTTCCATCCATGAATGTATCAAATGGTGTGTTGCGTGCTTTTTCCCTTATTGTACGTTATGGTACACCTGTTGCTATATCATGGGCACACTGAGGAAAATTCCAAACAACTAAGTTTTTTGGTAATAAAGTACTGAATCATAAATCTTGAATCTTGAATCTACAAACGGAACAGGAATGGGCTGTACCAGTGGCGGAACTTCAGACTCTGCGGAACCATTTCAGTGTTACTCCAAGATGGCGGCTGTGGATAGAGGACATGTGCAGTTATTAGGTGAGTTTGTTTTGTCTTGTTTCTGTTGTTGCTCGTGTAAAACATGACAGAGGTGTTGGTGTTGGTTTTTATTCTGACAGAGAGCCGACCTAGCTGCTTACGTTAGCCTAGCAGGAACCCCGCTGCCTTCACGTAAATTACGTGAGTCCGTTACATACAACAAACACACACATGCACAACAAATTACAAGCAGCGTCAACCTCTGTTTATTTCTGTCGTCAACATTGAAGAAAATGAAATGGTAAAGCAGCCGCACAGACACAACTCAAACAGTGCTTCAACAGACCTGAGGCCTGTACTACGAAGGGAGGTTACTGGCTTATCAGGGTAACTTCAGGAGTAACTTAGTGACATCGAGTGTAACTTTCCGATTAACCCGAGGCCTGTACTACGAAGGGAGGTTAACCAACTCTGAATTAACTCAGGGTTATCAAGGAAAGTCAGGGTTGAAAAACCCTGGCTGCCTCGATCTGTGTTAAACGGTACTACGACGGTGGTTAAGATGTCGGTAATTTGAGTCGGTGTTAACTTAATCGGAGTTTGTGCGTGTGCTTAAAAGGTGCGTGCACCGTATTTCTCAGATGAAGTGTGCACGTAAATTCTATCGGTTTACGGGAAATTTAAAGAGACTGTAGCAGCAAAATGTAAAATCACGGCTGCCAACAAAGCCAGGGAGACTTGTCAAATGTTCTCTGGATTCTCAATTTGTAATATGAGATGGGCGGCCCGTGTTATCCTACATAAGTACTGCCCCACAATCAATATTGGCACGACTGAGAGAGGTTGACTCCGCAAGATGAGGCTGTCTAAAGACTGCCAGTCTCCAAAAAAGAAAAATGTCGTTCTTTGCATTCTCCCTTTGCTAAAAAGAAACACGTGGTATGTAATGGATGATAGAAACAGCGTTTCCCCTACCATGGTCTTAGAACGGCGTCCAGCCCCACCAACGGGACCCCCTGCCCTCCCGAGAAAGGCAAAGAGAAATGCAGAAATTAAAAGATCATTCACGTTTGCATTTTTCTCCCCACGTCTGTCAGTGCCTGATCCGTACCCGGCATCTCAATCCTGTTTTACGATAATGCCCGATCCGATCCACGGATGTGCAGACATATGTTTTAAATAGCCATAATAGCCTACATTTGAACAACAATAAAGCGTGACTGCTTAGACATGTCGGAGTCGTGCTAAATGTTAATATGACCGTCGAGCCAATTCACTTGACCAAACACTCTGTGAATGAAACATCGGAAGTAAAACCAAACCTTTGCATGTTTTTATGTTTAAAGGGATAACTCCGTTGTTTTTGAACCAGGGTGATGGTTTTGGGTGTAAATAATTGCTAGGGACAAAAGTCTTTGGAATCGGTGTGTACTGCTGTAGCTGCTGCAATGTAAACAAATGGTGCACACGTCCACGTCAAAGAACATCTACTGAAGTAGTTGGTTTAGTCACTGATAGGCTCAGAATGTTATTATAATTATGTGATGACATTATGAATAGGATTCATACAGAGCAGTGTTTCCCCTAGAATGACTGTCCTTGGGAGGGGTGGTGGTACACAAAGATGTCAGAGGAGAGGACTAGGGCTAACCTCCCTGCCAGCAAAGCCACAGTTGGCAGACTTTCAGTGCTTGTCTGAGTTTTTCATGCACTTAACGGTGAGTTGTCCACCTGAGAGAGAGAGACGTGAACGTAAATTATTTTCTTTGCTTTTCTTGGGAGGGTGGGGGGTCCTGCTACCCAGACAATGGGGAAACACTGCAGAGACAGACCTTTTTATTAACCCAAAACATCGCTTTCCATCTCAACCAGACTCAATTGACAAAAACAGTAATTTAACTGATGAGAACATACTATAACGCCACACTCTCAATCCGTTAGTTTGTTAAGTTACTCTGTGGTATTTTTACTCATGTAAATGATCTGAATACTTTTTCCACCACTGAAAGTCGCACAATAACACTGACAAACTAACTATTTGTTCTTTTTGTTTTGTTTTTTAATATCAGTACTGAATAGACATTCATCCACAGAACTCTGTCTGCCGTCAAGCGTTTTGCTCATACGTGTGATACAAACTGGGCACAAATAGGAATAGTTGTTTCCGCTTACGCGTCCGGGTATGGATCGGGCACTGACAGCGTCTCCACATACGCACAGCACAGTGCCGTTGCAACGTAATTTTCACAACATTAAACGTTGTGGGAACGTCATATGTTACGTTGTAGTAACTTACAAAGTTAATTCCAGAGTGTCGTTATCAGAATGTCATTTGAAACGTCATGCTACATCGTGCCAACGTTTCCACCACTTTCTGGAGACGTTGTGATACTGTCACTTTATATAGCCAGGATGTCACATGTAACGTCCCTATGGTGCAGGAAAGGCACTGCAATGTAAACTTTTACACGTAATGTTACTGTAACATTGGTGACATTAAACAAATGTCACAGTTATGATGTTGCAGGGACATGCTGTAGAGACTTTTCACTTCTATTTTGCTCTTTCCATACTAGCACAGTACCTTCAAAATAGACCGAATACTACAGTACATTTCTGAATTTAATGTTAATCTGTGAAATATAATAGTTTGAAATCATGCACTAAATATTTAATGGTCGTTATTCAGTGCAATTTGTGTAAGAAAAAGAAATGCCAGTACAAAGACTTGGTGTTTGGTTTGGTGTGATCAATATTCAGTAGGATTAACCTTGTAAAAATACATAATTGGCAGGGTGTCATGTGGCCCTCCCTCAGATTTCTTATTAATTCAAAACAAATTTCCAGATCTAAGCTAACTACATTAGACTGCAAACTGACCATACACTCAGTCACACTGCGGGAAATGTGTCCGACTTGACTGCCGTCGTTTCCCAGCAGTCAGTGGCAGTTCACATTTGACCATCAAGTCAGGCACAGCCAGCCGCAGTTGATCTTGGATGCACCAAATGGTACGTTATATCTGTACAGTTGCAGTAGTGTTGTTACCACATCACAAATAAAACGTAGTGGTGTTGGGTGTAACTTCCCGATTAACCTGTACTACGAAATGTAGATAGATTTTACCCAGGGTCTGCTGCCGGGGTCTGCTGCTGGTATTTCACGCTGCATCTCAAAACTGCTCCAAGCAGGTTATGTTAGTGGTTAACTTGATTTTATCCTGCAGAAGTACTGCCCCGCAGGTGGAAGAACCAATCGATATTGGCGATGACGGAGAGAGCCTGACTCTGTACGGGGGCTGACGGGGTTGTCTAAAGACAAGTAGAGAGAAGTATGTAGTGGATGGTAGAGATATGTGGACCTAAGGAGGGCGTTTTTTATGCATCATTAGTGTTGCATATTATCGATTTGAATAATAATTTAAATGGGGGTGGGGGGTATTATTGTCCTGAAAGACAATATAATGCGACACGCTGTAGACTACATACCAAAATATGCAGTATTAATGATGGGAAATATTGATGCATACCACTTAATAGAATGCTTATATTTCATCCAGGTTCAGATTTCCACTGGCACTGCAGCTGAAATACTGTTAAAATGAAGTTCATACTTAACAGCATTATATTCATCTCTAGGGCTGCACAACATATCGAAAATGTATCGTTATCGCGATATCAAAGTGTGCGACATGCATATTGCAAAGACTGCTTGAACTGCGATTTAAATGGCATATTTCCATGTGCTCTGCATTTACGCTCTACTTGTCAGTATGTTTGGCCAATCAGATAGAGCCATTCTGCCCTAGATGCCCACCCCTATGTAGATGCTATAAACTGAGGTAGAAGTGCATGGAGAATTGGGTAGTGAGCAGATTATGCTTTACTTTTTTCTGATGGTCAAGATGTCCGTTCATATTAAGGAATTCCGGCCATATGGAACAACTACCGGACATATGTTTAACACTGTTAACTGTTTCACACTGTATTGCTTCTCTTCACACTGTATTGCTTTTCCACCTCTGTATTGCAACTGGTGCACAGCAATTTCCCTCGGGATAAATAAAGCTTCTTGAATCTTGAATCTTGAATCTATGTGTTAAACAGCCATATAACGGCCTAAATTTAGACAACAATAAAGCACAAACGTTTTTATTCAACAAATGTAATTTATTTAAAATAAATATAACTCCCACAAGGATGTCTGCTTAGACATGTCAGAGTCGTGCTAAATGTTAATATGCAAGTCAAGCTGAGTCACATGATACGAAGGTAAAACGCCAGTGCTTCTTCAAACTTTTGCCTCTCAACTCATCTGTTGCTGAGTGCTGGCCATGCCTGTTTGTTTTCTTTTTTTACGCTTCTGTGAGCTGCACTTTCAACCCGGCTCCAGTTACAGTGTGAGAGGGGGTGAGTGGGTGGAGGCACAACAGTGATTGGACTCGCAGGGGAGGGCTTTTGCCTGCCTGGACAGGTGTACGCACACACACACACACACTGGAAAGGGGTAAGCGCCAAGGCAAAATGAATTGCAAAACCGAAAACCCGCGGCCCATAAGGGTGTATTGTACCGTGCAGGGTGGACCGAACGGTTCAATATTTTACAGAGTACAGTTGCATCCCTACTACAGACACAGTCAACTCTAAGTTTTCTTCACTCTGAGTGAAAGTTCATTCATCTTTTCTTTTTAGACCTAAGATTTGGTTCATTATTCCTAACAACAGTCAGATGATTAAAGTTTGGCTGAGTGAGTGTGTAGTGAGCACAGTATCTAATCATGAGTGTTTGTTTGTGTGACTCCGGACGATGCAGAGAGAGAGTTTGAGGCCGACAACGACCAGAGTGATTCTGAAGGAGGAAGCAAAGATGAAAAGTGCAATGATGCAGCGAGTGACGGAGGGAGTGATGGGGAGGAGGCAGAGGATGAAGATGGAGGAGAGGATGAGGAGGAAGATGACAGCAACACCAATGCAGGATGGGCAGAGGCCATGGCAAAGATCCTGGGGAAGAAAACCCCTGAGAGCAAAAGCAGCATCCTGGTGAAGAACAAAGAGCTGGACAAGATGAAGGAGAGAGAGAGACTGGAGCAGCTGGAGAGAAAGAAACAGGTAATGAGCCCAGTGAAGAGTGATTTTCTTTCCTCATAATGCCATCTATTTTGTGAAGTGCACCAGTTTCTCCTGCAGCAAAGCTCCCTCTCAATATCGTCACCCTCTTAAAATAATTGCCTAAGTCATTTTTTCAGATTTTTCAGGAAACACAAAAAACTGAACCACTTGTTGAATATATGATATTTACTAACAATTTTAATCAAAACAGTTATAACAACATATGCCTATTGACATACAAACCAGAAGGTCAGTCAAACATGGAACATGAGAGAATTAAATAACTTAGGCAAATTAAAACTAAAAAGTCACACTCTTGACATAGGCAATTATACTAAAGGGGTAGAATGGCACAATCTGTTTAACTGAGGATGTAGGCAATTTTACCAGAGGTGGCCAGCATCATGAGGAGATGATTTAGGAAAAAAAAAATTTTTGTAAAAAAATGACTTAGGCAATTATTTTAAGAGGGTGACGACTGTACCCCTGTGCTTCACAGTTGAATGGATGGCGGTCTTCAGCATGCAAGCCTCACCCTTTTCCTCCAAACACACAGTGGTCATTATGGCCAGTTAACTTCTTTCATCAGACCACAGCATATTTCCCCAAGAAATAAGATCTTTGTCTCCATGTATTTGGGGGTATTTTCTTCCTTGCTGAGCAGCCTTTCAGGTTATGTTGATTTAGGACTAGTTTTACCATGGATGTTTCCTCTAGCATCTTCACATCATTTGTCATTGTACTTCTGTAGTTCTGGGATTGATTTGAGTTTTCTGCACAAAAAAGTTCACCTCTAAGAGACTAGGGTCTGTTCATTGTTAAGGAAGTTTTTACCAGGAACCCAGTTTTCCTCAGAGGTCTCCTCTTCTCCAAGACAAATGGGCCCAGTAATTAAAACTGGTGAGAACACTAAATTAACCAGTTTCATGTTAAAAATCAGTGTTTCTGTGTGAGGCTCTTGAGCAGACATCAGGAGGGGCTGTTGGCTCAGCATGTTTCTCTGATAATTTAAGGTCCTGACATAAGCAAATGGCAAAAAAGAAGTCGGCTGCATGTTTTAATGTCCAGCTGACAGCCAGCACTAGACATACTTTTGAAAGACACACACACCTCAATCCATAAGGTCCTACAGTTCACCCTGCATGTTAGGACAAAGCATTAAAACACAGGGGAGCTGTGTTGGTATGGGCATGCTGCTTCAGGCACCAGTGAGACATGACTTATGAGCCAGGAAGTCCAGTTTGAGAGACAGATATGACGTTTAAGGTCTCTCAGGTGCTCAGATGAAACTCCCTGACAGGATTTCACAGCTGTAATGTGTGTGTTGTCAGGGCAGATTGAAGATGCAGGCAGATGATTTTGTGTGATGATGTACAGTAGGAACAGTTGGTGGCAGCTCAGTGTGAGGATGTTTTTGTGCTTGTGTTCAACAGGTTGACAAGAGACGAGCATGGGAGATGCTGTGCAGGGAAAAACCGGACACAGTGAAGGACCGAGAGACTGAGAGAGCTCTACAGAGGATTGCTACCAGGTGTCTACTCCTTTTCCTATGAGGCTTTGTTTGATCTTATCAGAACTAAGTGTCATTCCTGATGCCACAGTGTATGTTTGTGCTCAGAGGGGTGGTGCAGCTGTTCAATGCTGTGAGGAAACATCAGAAAACAATAGATGAGAAGGTGAAGGAAGTAGGTGGCTCAGAGAGGAAGAAGGCCAAGATTCTCTCCTCTGTGTCTAAGAAAGACTTCATCGATGTGCTGAGGAGGATGGAGGGAGGCAGCGGAGGCACCGGCAAGGCTGAAAAGGACACTGTGAGTTCAGTCTAATGCTCTGTTCTGTTGTGTGTGTGGGGGGGTTACATCTACCCCCCCAAAATGCAAACAAAACTCCATGGCAATACACTCTTCATGATAACACTTATGGTAAAATGAGTAGAAA
Source organism: Lates japonicus (assembly GCA_033238685.1). Lineage (NCBI taxonomy): Eukaryota > Metazoa > Chordata > Actinopteri > Centropomidae > Lates > Lates japonicus. Next base: position 1,195,288 of record BRZM01000006.1, on the reverse strand, counting down.
TATTAATCTATTTGTTAGTTTCCCGTGGAGAGCTGGAGCAGTAAAATGATGAAATCCTCTTCATGTTGAAATAAGATGGAGCTGTTAGTGTTGGCTGCTGTGTCACTCTTCATGTGTTGAGGTAACTGAATACATCAGTGGGCCTTTTCTGACTGCGTCTAACAAACAGTGATTTCAGTGAGCACTCACATGGTGTCAGTGTTGCCTCATGAAAATGGAGCACTCACTGAGCCTAAAGCATACGGTGTTTGAAGAAGTCTGAAGCTGTAGTGAAACTTACTGTGACCAATCAGTTTTAACATGTCAGGTTCCCATAGGTCCACTGTAAAAAAAACTGGTTTCAGTGTTCTATGAGTCTCTACTGTGTTATTAACACAAGTTACCTGTTTCTAGTTTCTCTGCTTTAAAGGCAAAGTCTGGAAGTCCTCATGTACAGTCAAACCAACGTGTAATACTGACACAGTGTGTGTGTGTGTGTGTGTGCGCGCACATGTGTTCACAGGCTGCTGCAGAGGAGAAGCCCACCTGGAGTGTCCTCAGAGATGACTTCATGATGGGAGCCACCATGAAAGACTGGGACAAAGACAGTGATGGAGAGGAGGCTGATACACACACGGCAGGGGAAAGTGAATCAGGCTGACACCATCCACAGAAACTGAGGGGACTGTGTTGAGCAGGCCACGGTACCTTCATAAACAATCTGGAGAACAGGAACAGGAGCCCTGACCTGCAGAGGAGAGCTTCACATGTCTGCATCTGTAAATTAAAACATGAGAAACAAGTGCAACAGTTCTCTGCTCTTGGTCAGTGTGAGAACTGCACCATGAGGATGGAAACAGTCCTTTACTGATTACTGATACCTTTTATAACATGTCATGATCTGATATTAGTTGCTGAATATATTGTGCAGAGAAGGGACAGGCTGGTGAATGTCAATTATTCTATGCTCAAAGTTACATGTGGAAACAGGATGTAACAGAGGTGAGACTGGAGGAAGTCAATGAAGCTCCTGTCTGTGTGGAGCTGCAGGTCCTGAGCTCCTGCCCTCCATCATGGAGTCAGTATCAGTTTGCTTCTGTTTAGTCTACAAACTGTTTTATGATTGAATGATCTGTGGCAGTGTAAACTCTAAATAGGAATGTTTTGTACGGCGACGGTTGAATAAATAGTCAATCCTTTTATCACCTACAGTGCTGTGTGCTCTTTCTGTAGACTGGATTTGTGTCATCAAACAGCAGAACTTCCACAAGTCTCAGTCATTTCCTGAAACAACTGCTCTCTGTAGTTTTTATCAAACATCACTCAAACAGAGGAAACAGTGACGTTGTTGGGGGACTGTTTTCAGTGGTGGATTAATCCACAGTTGGTGTTGTGTATTTGTGGCAGCAGGATGGTGTGTGTGGGACTGAGTCTGTCGACTCCCCTCTAGTGAACTGATGTCCAGCAGCCTCCTGCTCTGGCAGTGATGTGGCGCTGACACTTCTGCTGACTCCTCTCTCTCTCTTTCACTTGGGGCTTCCTTTGTCTGGCCCTTGCCAGAGGTATAACCCATAGAGATGTTTGTGCAGGATCTTATATATGGTGGCCTGGTATGTGAGCCTGTCTGCATTATGCTGGATGCTCCTCTGTCATGACAGCACTGTGGCTTGCCTCTCTGACAAATGGCCTTATATTGTGGTCCTGTAGACACATCAGCACACACCAAGCCTCCAACTCTGACCTCCAGATTAAACTGTGACTGTCACATGAAAAATCAAAGCTGAACAATCCAGTTCAATGTTAAACACTTGAAGGCTTCACAAGAAAGGCCGGTGAGAATATACTGGCTGATCTAATCCTAAGGTACGGTCACATTAGCCTTTTGTTCAGTTAAATTTTAATAGTTGTCTTTGAATTGTTGAATCACTGACTGCTAAATATTTCTGTCCTAGTACTCATCACTTTACAAATGTATGTACATAATTATATACATGACATAATATATGATAGAAGATGTGACAATTCCATGACAACTGAGAAAATTTAATTGGCTGAAGTCATAATAGAGTTGAAAAGCTCTAGAAGAGTGGACGAATGAATTTTGAGTTAAAATGGTTTTGAGAGTTGTTACCAAGGTTGAAATGATTGGTCAAGCTCCATTTATATGTATCGTCAAATGACGGACACAAACACAGTAAACCATCTGTGTGGTAAATTGCAGGCTCAGGTGCTGGTAGACTTGTTCTGTAATGCTGCTTTCTAAGGACGTCTCTGTATGGATTAGGATCAAGAGGGTGCATCCAGCTGGTATAGTTCTGCTGAAAACATAAAGTCCTTGAAATTCTGCACCTACACAGCCCTGTGTATGTGAACAGGTGCTGGAAGGACATTCAGTCTGAGACACTCCACACACACCACTTGTAGGTTACTGATTTAGTGACACCATCTGGTTTGCAGCAGCCTTGGGTGCACATAGTCATGCCGGCTGTCAGGCCTGATGAATGGTTGGCTTTGGTCAGGCAGAGCATGGAGGGCCGCACCAGGTTTTGGCAATGATAAAAGGATTTTTTCTGAGGTGCATCAAACTGGGCACACAGCAGGCTCGTGTGTGTGAGAGTACAGAGGAGACAACTGTGGAGGACCACATGACCCAGCAAATACTTGAGCCATCCAACTAGCTGACAGGTGAACAGAGCAGACATCCTGATCCGAGATTTCACTGATTTGCCACTTGCACTTGTCATGGGACTCGTAGTCCACGACAGTGTGGTCCTGTGTCAACACCCTTGTTCCTTTCTACATAATCTGCGTCAGTTCAGCCTGGAGAACGGATTGTGTCTACATGCTACAGCCAATCACAAAATATTAATCCAGATGTTCAACACCCGACATGCTACAGCCAATCAGCTGCTCATCCAGATGCTCAACACCGACGCCACAGCCAATCAGCGCTCATCCGATGCCCAACACCCCACACGCCATCACCCTCCAACCCAACACCCTACATGCCAGCACCCTCCAACCCAACACCCTACACGCCAACACCCTCCAACCCAACACCCTACACGCCATAGCCAGTCAGCGCTCATCCAGATGTCAACACCCAACATGCAGACACTGGAAATTTTCAGCGAAGGGCCATGATCAAAACCTTTTTGTAAAGGACACGATTCTCTGAAGAAATGTCTGCTAGAAATTTTGACCCTTGTTTCAAATCTTATGGCGTGATGAATGGTAAAGGTTGGATAACCTAGAAGTAAACTGGAATTCCAGAGTCTCTTGAAAAAAGCCCGAGATTTCGGTTCACCACCCAAACCCAAGTTCCTAGCAAACTTTAGAATCAGAATATTTTATTGATCCTTTGTGGGAAATTGTTGAAATTGTTATTATATGTCAGTAACCTCATAAACGCAGTAGCTTAATCCTTTCTATTTAGCCTGTACAGAACACATATTTCTGATTATAAAAAACTGAATCCACAGATAAATAAGCTCACATCTGTATTTTACCTGCATCATGAGGGAATCTCTGTATAATGACGGCTACAGTGACGTGTTTAATGACAGGGTCTGAATTTATTTTGGAGAGAACCTGTGCCTAATGGAAGTCCAAATATTGTTGATGATTTTGATGGCAGTCTGGAGAAATAGACGTCTTGCGCTGACTGGCTTTAGGACCCTGCGTCATGACGCGCCAGAGCTACCAACAATAGTCACAGGCTGTCCAATGGCACAGTGAACACTGTATTTAACAGTCTGTCTGTAACGGAATTGAGGGGTCCCTGCCCGACAGCATTAATTCACAACCACGGTTTGAAGCGGGCGGAGGGGGAGCAATTTTAGTCCTGCAAATGTCCTACAGGCGGCCATCATGGAGGCCTGGCTTGGCACGCGTAAAGACGAGCTTCTACTAGATGGGGGTGAGGGAAGAAGCGTAAAAGCGCTCTGCAGCCACACCAAAGACAAACTCTGAGCTGTTGTTTCCACCCGACACTTTAAAGGAAGACGTTTTTATGGTGAAATCACAACTTTGTGGGGGATTTCTTATTTCGCCTGAACGCTATAGTTGAAGCTGGAAAATCCGCACTTTGCGTCGCTACCAAGCTTCAGGACCGCGGTTACACGGTATTTAAACAACTTTTGATCTGTGTGGCAGCAGCAATGACTCTGCACATCAAGACAGGCAGAAACCGGCCCGGTGAATGCTGGAAAGCTGCGAGCCGATGCGGTGGTGCCCAGCCTGCAGGCTACATACGTGTCCTACGACCAGGAACCGCTGCTTTCAATCCTCCTAAGCTTTTATCCAGACACTTCAGTTCCAGGTCCAGCTCCAATACCTGCAGCACCTTTACGCTCAGCTGTTCAGCGGGGAATAGATCTGCTCGACCCCGAATAAGGGTCTACTTTTCTCACACAGTTAATGATTTCGTGGTCCACTTTATGCGTAAACAAATCAGGAACTACGGTTTTCTCCCAGCCACTGGGCTAGTGTGCGAAATTATTCTGTACTTTGATTGCCGAAGAAACGCGTCTGCCTGGTGAGATTTAAATCGCCTCGGTAGCCGAATTATTGAGTCTGATTTTTTGCTCGTTTGTTTTTTGGAGATTTGAAGACACTGAGAAGATGGTTGAACCTGTGTATCGTCAGTCTTTTTCCCCACTTTGATTTAGCCACCGTATGCTCAGTTTGTCCACATGCAGCACGCTGACATGGATCAGTTCAAGAAGAAGCGCATCGAGGCCATCCGGGGGCAGATCCTGACAAACTAAGCTCACTAGCCCCCTGGAGGATTTCTGGAGCCTTGAGGAAAGTCCCGGGAATATTGTCGCCATTTACAACAGCACCCGGACCTGTTGCAGGAGAAGGCGAACGAACGAGCGGCGACGTGTGCGGAGCATGGAGCTGAGGAGGAGATATTACGCCAAAGAGGTACCAAGATTGATATGCAGCCCTTCACCCACGAGAGTAAGTGTGTGTGTGTGTGTGTGTGTGTGCATATATGCCTCCCACTGATAGCACTTGATTGTGAAGTAAACATCGTAAAAGTCTCAAATAGCGCGTTTGTGTGTGGTCACGTGTGCTTGCGATTGTTTTGAAAACTGTCCCATCATGCTCTCACATGGGTAGCTGAACTGTAGCTCTCACCACCCTCCCCGGCACCCGGAGCCATCAGCAGAGCCCAGCAAACCCAAATTAACAATTCCCTCGACCCTCTAACCCCAAAAAACTGTAATGGCAACACCACCTCCACTGTAACAAAATAAAGTGCGTAATGGGAGCCTTTACCATGTAAGATTAATCTGGGGCCCCAGAAAGTTTTGTTGGGGCCCTAATGCCACACATACACACAGAGACCTCCTTGTTCCTTCTACTTTTTCGCTTCAGTGATTTAACGTTGTTGTTTTGTATATGAATATGAAACAGAGCTCAGTGGTTTTACTGCCCTCTGGTGGTATCTTTGTACACAGTGTCTATTTTGTCAATGAAAACTATGATTAAAAATATCGAAAACAAGGTCACTTGGTGGTGAAAAGTAGTGGGGTCATAAAGGCTCAGATCAAAACAAAACAAACCAAAAACACAACAACATATGCGATTTTAGGCAATGTAATATAGCAGTATTATATTACACAACAGAGCATGAAAAGGGCACAGCCCAGGCTACTAGAGACAACAGTATGAAAATATACAGCATAAAACGACATCTACCACACAGGAAACACTCATCTATATTCATCACATCTCAAAACAATGTGTCAGTGGACAGTGCCACTGTCATACCTACTGTAGCACCAGCCGTCATTCACAGTGATGACAGTATCCAGTAGGAATAACGTTACTAAAGGGCTTTTAGCTAAAGATAATAAATCAACCTGAACCTCCGTGTGTTAAGTTGAACTGCCTTGTTGATTTAATGCTGCTACTTTTCAATGTTAAAGCAGTGCGTCTACAAGAGTTCGATCAAAGAGTTCAAATTAACCAATCATGACTCACTCTCAGTGTAAGGTTTAATATCGATATTTAATAAGACTGTTATGTTTTCCGTTGTAATGGCCTTGAGCTGTAGATGGGGGTAAACTACTTCTAGATTCACCCTAGCTCAGCTTGTAGCTGACACTATCCGTACGGTCTGGGGCCTGGTGGCCTGATGGTGTTCATAAACAGGAACTTTGTCTTTGCAGCAGCAAAACACAAAACGCCTGATTAGGCCTGTATGATAATAGGAAAACATGTTATATGCAATATCGCTGTTCAATATCAAGTATAACGATATGACTTGTAATTAACAAATACCAGTATACAGTGTGTTAATGCCTTCGTTTTTGAAATGACTGAACAGTGAGGGCTTTTGCCATACTAAAAAATGAAATGCAAGTATAGGATGACTTAACTTATATCCTTTCAAGATCACTGGCCCCACCACTGTAACCACTGGCCCGGGAACACATTTTTAATTTGGCAAATACCAGTAAAGAAATTGAACTCTTAATGAAAATGGTTCTTTTGCTGCTCTCTGGCCTCTTCTCGCACACAACTTGTGAGGCACTGTTCTCAAGGGGGCTCAAAGCCTGTGCAACACTCTGCTATCTGACCCTGAAGAGTGGAGAATCCCAACAATAAACAAATGCTGCAAGTGAGAATAATTATTATGCACTTTCTGCTTGCCTACCACCGTCAGCAGAGACAGTATGTTTGTAAACTGTTAGCCAGCCCAGCATTGTATCGTGTTACCATAGCTACAGTACCTATCAGACCATGTGCACGTCAGAAAAGAGCAACATGCCATTCCTACACTGTGTTAGCATTTTGCTGTGACACCTTGTTAGCAAAACAACATGTTAGCAGGCAGGCATATGTTGGCCTTGGCCAGTTTCAAAATGTCAAATTAATATTAGTCTGTTGTGTACGTGATAAAATATGTTGACAACTGAAAGGATAACTTATTTTGGACTTACTTCTTTGATGCAGACAAGTGCACCGCTTGTTTTCAAGCAGCAGCTATTGATGGTAACCGTGTCCTGTTGATCAACACTGCACTGATTCCAAAGACATTTGTCCCTATTATTTATACCTGCAAAAAACATTAACTAATCTGATTGGCCAAACATATTGACCAGTAGAGTGTGAGAATGCAGAGTACATGAAAATATACCATTTATCGTGTTCACAGTCTTTGGCGATATGCATATATTGGCATGTTGATATTGTGGATAATAATAATTTATATATTATGCAGCTCCTACTTGATACTGTTATCCTGTAACCTGAGCTTATCTGGTACTTTTACTCCTTAGTCAATGTACAACTAACAGACTTTACATCTCTCCAAATTATATGCAGCATTATGCTAATATCTTTCCATGTTGATTAGGTTAAATTGCTGGGTTCGGGCACCAACCCGAATTCGAATGATGTTAAATGGCACTAAAATTCCTGATGTGACAGTCAAAATGGCTGGTTTCCTGGTCTCAGGTTCTTAGTCATCCACCCACCCACTTCTAATTTTAAAGCTTATTCAATGGCCTGGAAGACGAAAGTATTCAGACCCCAGTTCTGGATTAGCAAGTTCGGTTAGATGAATGAATTTATCTTGTCTGTCCTGCTGCACCACAGTTAACAAGACAACTAACAGTAATGTTTCTCATGTTAGTGGTTCTCGAAGAAACAGATTTATGGACTAAATTCATCTTCAACCACTGAGAATTAGACAAGAGGCAGCAACAAAATAGCTTTCATACTGAAAACATGCAGGCAGCTAACAACAGTTTTAACCAGGTAAGCCTGCTAATGTTATTCAGGGCTGTGGGTGTGGGTTTTTTTACGTTACTATCAGTCAGATAATTACGCAAGTTGCTACCAAGAATGAGTATGTTCCAGGATTAATATTGACCGTAAACCATCTAAACCTCAGAGAAATATCACTATATTACATATGCTTAGGCCAAACCCACAGTGAACAGTGTGAACAGGGGAGAGTGACCCAGCCTCTGAGTGAGTCTGTTTCGCGAGATTAGGGTATTTAAGGGGTCTCCGTTAATATATCAATCATAAAATTCAAGGCAACAACGCGCCACAAGGGTACTAAATGTCATGGTTTTCTGTATATACACATGTAGGAATGAGGAGAAAACAAACAATTTATGCAAAAGATTCATTCTTATTTTAACAAACATCAGTTAATTTTCATATAAGTTACTTTGCTAGTTCTGTATGCATTTGTATGTGTGTTTCCCAGTGTTTCTTTTTGCAAAAAGCACATGACTATTCTGTGGAACCTCAGTAAGCAGTTGGGTGGTTGTGAACAGAGGTGGATATCACATTTCAGCACTGACTATACAGGACCATATAGTCTTCACCTTCCTAATAATAATACACACCACTAACATGCACACACATTGTCACCTCACATATCACATATGACACTTGACTGGCTGACCCTTAACCTCTGACCTCCTAACTGTCCCTGAAACTCCAAACCACTCTCATCACTTTCATCAAGCTTACTCCTCACTGTCGGAAGGAATGACCCTAACTGCTTGATCATGTTCCTTCCTCCCATAACATTTTTTTTAAATATTAGTGCATGGTTTGAGTATTAGGATAATTATACACCCCATTGTTCAAAGCTCTCAAAACGTTAACATAGCGGTTCTCAATCCTGGTTTTGGGGACCCCCTATCCCTGTTCCAACAAACCTGATTCATATGATCAGCTGGGTATTATTTGCTGCAGGTGCTTGATAACAAGCTGATCATTTGAATCAGGTGTGTTGGAGTAGGGAGGCATCTAACTCATGCAGGAAGGTGGTCCCCTGACCAGAGTTGAGAACCACTCACTACATGACTGCCCAAAACAGAAGTGGTCTAACTGCATGATGTTGCCTAAGGCAACGAATGAAAACATATTCAGGTATTATAATATGGCTTTTATTTACAAACTTATTTCAATTCTAAACATGTAAAAAGGATATTTATTGAACTAACTGCTGGCACTACATTCCATAAGGTTTTGGTTCCTGAAAGAATTGTTTCACCCCATTTTAATATTTAAGGGACAGACTTGTGACATTTTATTTAAAAACAACATTTAAAAATATAAAAAATATAAAGGGACGGTGTGATAACCAAAAGTGGCTTGTTGCCTGAGGGTAACACCATGCCATAGAGGGTGATCATTTTAAAAGATAAATAGTTGAAAAGTTGAATAAGCATGAATGTAAAAAGGTTAAAAAGTTAAACATTTTGATAGCTGAATGGTTTGACACTGGGGGTAATCAGTAAAATATCACATTAGTTCATGGACCAGGAGGAGCCAGGGACTAAAATTGCGACCTTCTGATCAGGAAGCACCTGCTCTACTGGGTGAGCCACTTAAGACCACAATTACTGGAGCATCTGGAAAATGAGCTAGGTATGATTTCTGGTACATGACTCTGAAAATAAAGCTTTTCTGTTGAGATGTTAGTATTTTCATACTGTTTGAGTAGTTGACCATGAAAATATACAGCATGTGTCCACTCCAAAACACAATATACATAGTTAAAGATTTGGGAAGTTAGGAGAAGAGAGCTCGATGCTCAGTGGACTTAGATGTTAGATGTTGAAGGGCAGGAGGCTTTTTAAGCTACATGATGATGCTTTCATGTGTGTGTATATTGGAGATAAATATGTGTTTACTAAGAGCAGTTAAGAGATCTGAGCTTGCTCACAAAACAGACTCTAGCTAGTCATGTGACACAATTAATAAATCCTCCAAGAAGTTGTAACAACCCCTCAATTAAACGCCTAAATTCCCAACCAAACATTTTTAGCAGATGAAAGGTACAACATCAAAAATCAAAGTCTTGGGAAAATTTTAAGATTAAAATGTATGTATCGCAGCGACTGGTAAAATATGCAAATTGAGGGTTTGAGGAAAGTTGAGCTGAGTCGCCATAGGATCCCATTCATTTTTAATTGATAATAAATAATATAAAATTGCCCACAATAGCAGAGCGAATTTGGATATCTCAGATTTCTGCCACCACCAAGACTTTTGAACTACCCAAATAATAATCTGTAAACAGCTGTAGCAGTGAGATTCAGGATTATCCAGAATAATAGGGTGTTGATTAATCCTTTCAGGCACATTTATTCCTCACTCCCCTCAGGTGATCAGATTCCATACTGAAAGCTCTTGCCATCTGAAAATCTGTGTAACATCACCATATGGCTGCAGAGAGAACTAGTACACTAGCCCCAGCTAACAGTAAACTGGACAAACTGGCCCACAATGTGCTGCTCTTCTCTGTACTAAACTTCACACCGCCACTGAAGAGCTAATTTTGGCTGAAGCAGTTTAGAACACAAGCACCAGAGCAACAAGTCTGACACTTTTCTTTCAATACCGTGTCAGCAGCCGTGGATGCCGTTTTAACAGTAGGTGAGCAGCAAACACACACCAAGACTGGACTGGTTTTGATGTCGTAAATGGTGGCATCAAGGACACTGATGGCTACCACTGAATATAGTGAGCAATAGACACAGTCCATGAAAAATCCTTTGTCCTTAATCTTCATCTGAGGTTGGTTACTTGTGTTAGCATGTGAATCATCATCTTGATTTATATTTTCAGTATGACTCAATCACACTTTACCCAACCTTTATACCTATTCAACAGGTAGAAAAACCTCTTCCAGAGGTCACAGTATGTCGGTTTTCTCCCAGAAGGTATTTTCAGCACTGGTTGATGGTAACAATGTTGCAATAAACTTCGGACATCCATCCATCCATTATTTATACCACTAACTTAAGGGTTGTGAGGGGTTGAGCCTATCAGAGCTGACATTACGCAGAGATGGGGTACACCCGACAGACGCCAGTTGGTGGAGTACCCTTATTTATTTGCCATCATTGTCAGCCCCAAAGATAGGTAAAGTGTATCGCAGGAGTTTGCTAATACACACTGGAGTTTGTACAACAAAGTTCAGCCTTAGTGGATTTCAGCATTCCCACAGACTGGAAGTATAGTGCATGCCAACATAGAGATGCTAGAAGAACTGACAGTGTGAGTTGTGTTGATTATTGCAGTTTCCCTAATTCATTAGAAACAACACACTGTTTGTGAACATTTGCAGAGAAGCCATGTTTGTGTAAGAATCCTTCAAGCAGAAGGCTCTCATGTTGACAGCCTCTGTGCTAATGCACCAGCTTCATTGGAGCTGTTCTGTATCTGACCGACCTTTAACCCCCATGGAGAAGATGTATTTCTCCCCTATTAGATCAAAGACACATCAGAGAAAGGAAATACGAAACTAAATAATCATAACAATGAAACTGCAGAGCCATATTAACCCCAATAAGGTTTTCCTTCACATCAGAAATGTGAGCACACCAACTGGAAGCAAAACAACAGCACACGCTTGTATGCCCTGAGGTATTTTGCATTAAATGTTATTCTCGGCCTCACCTTTCAAAATACCTTAACATGAATAAATCGGCCTGGGATGCCAAGTGCAGCCAGGAAAGCATTCACAGGGTATAAAGGAATATTGAGTCATGAGGGGAGGAAAAGAGGCTAGAATCATCTGGCATTCATGGACCGTATGCACACAGGGTCCTCACATCTGGAGACAGATGCAGACAGAAAGAGAGATCAAGCAGTTAACCTTCAGCTGATAGGCTCTTACATTTAGTTCTTTTGACTGACGTGTGAGTTGTTGTAAAAGTGAATAACACACACATACACACACACACACACACACACACACACACACACACACACACACACACACACACACACACAGACGGTATCAGCCTTATTAGGTTGGGCGCCAGGAAGTCCTCTGAGTCAGCAATGTGTGGCACAACGGCCCGGGAAGCCTTACAAAAATGCTGGGCAGCAGGGTGGGAAGGGTGAGGGGGTGACAGGGTGAGGTGATTAGGGGGTGTATAGGGAAGGAGTTGGAGACACTGTCCCAGGTCTCACAGCCATCTATTTAAACCCAGTTAGCTGTAAGGCATTGTGTGTATACCTTGCCTGCCACTTGCTCCATGGAAAATTCCAGCAAGAGAAACGTTCCGTTGCTGGGCTTTGGACGGGTGGAAGGAAGACCCCTCCAGACATCCACCACCTCCCCCACCCTGATCCTGTTCCCTCCCACCCTACTTCTTTGTCAGTCTTTTGGCATTTATCTGTAGCCATGGTTGCTTTGAACTTTTGAGGTCTGTTCTAGAGAAAGTTAAAGGGGAATAATATACAAGACTAACAAAGTAAATGTGAACATTTAATTTTTTTAGATGAAGTTGTGATGTTGTGACTGTTTATACAACAGAGAGTCAGTGGACGAGTTGTTACACTTTTTTTTATCTGCCTTACAGTTCACACACAGAGCAACAGGCTGTAAACTTTACAACCAGATCTTGTCTTAAAATGATAAAACCACAAAACTGTGGAGTTAGATACTTGATGAAAACAGAGGGCAGGTTCTACCTGCTGAGGGCTGTATACTAGTTGCGAGAACGGACACAGCTAAAGCTGAAACTACGGTGATATGACAAGTTAAAGCGGCTGACAGTCTCAACAGGCTGGCAAGAGAGATAACTGAGCTGTGACCAAGACGCCAACTTTGTCTGCAGTGTTTCCGCTATACATATTTTGTAGCGGCAGCCCGCTGCGGTATACTTATTGCCGATGATATTATAAAGTTGCAAAATACCCGGTTGAGCCGAGACAGAGAGAGAGAAAGAGGAGGGAGAGAAAATGGTAGAATTAATTGGCTAACATCAAGTTAGGTTTGTATTTTCTACCAGGAGTTTTAATCAGCTGTGTCTAGGGCTGGGTACCAAACTTCGGTTCCTTTATGGCACCGACCGAAATGCTTCGATACTATCCGGTATCGAAAGATGCTTTGTTTTTCGCTGCCAAGTTTCGATACCAAGGAGTTAATCACATGATCAAGATCTGAAAATGCTCCGGTGATTGGCTGTAAAGTAACACGCGGTAGAGGCGTGCAGGAAAAAATACTAATAATAATGGTTACACCCACAGACGCGGTTCACGTGTATGACCGAGGTCAAAAGTGTGGCTCCATTTTTAGCAAGATTGATGCCAATAGTGCACGACGCAATATTTGCAAAAAGTACATCGTTGCTAAGGCCAGCAACATGACCAATTTGATGAAGCATTTGAACATGCACAGAATCAATTTAAGAGCAGAAAGTTGCTCCGTGTTCAACTGCACAAAGATTTAAAGGTCCTTAGTATGCAGCAGTGAGCATTAGACACTGACTTGTCACTTGTTTCCAACAGTTCTTTGTTGTATATTTTTTGTTGTATATTTTCTTATGTTAGAAAATTGCTTTGAATGGAAAAATGCCAAAGCTGAAAAATAAAACTCAAGATTTGTACCATAATATATAATGTAATTTTCTTTGTTAGAATTGATTTTATAAGAAAAGTATCGTTCAGGAACCGGTATCAAAGTCAGGGTATCGGTATCGGTACCGGTATCGAAAATTTTTGAACAATACCCAGCCCTAGCTGTGTCTGTCTCTACCAGCTCTCTGTGTGCCTGTCAATCTCCTGTCATTCAGCTTCAGTGTATCAGTATTTGAAAAATCATCACAGGCAGCAGTATGACCGATGTAAAGTTACTGCAAAGAAGGCAAGAGAACATAGTGCTACTGTTTGTTCTGTGAGAATTGTTCTATGGTTCATTATGTGTATGTTTATACCATTTATTGTTAGAATAAATACATTTTTGATTAATGTTTCAATTATATCTTAAATGGTAATGCACCATCACACGTTTTTAGTGAATCCTGGACTGAAGCTTGACTTTCAAAATTATATCGCAAATCAAATCGCAATATCTGTCAGAAAAAATGCAATTAGATTTCTTCCCAAAACCGTTCAGCCCTACTGGTGTCTCAGATCAGCTGCTGTTCTCTGTCTGCTGGTGTGTGTTTGACTCTCCACAGTGTGGTCAGTGTGTGTCACTCACATTAGTTGAAAATAGCTGTTATAGCTGTATCAGTTTGCAAGAAGCATCAAACAGTTAATGCAGTTAAACTGTACTCAGAGAGAGTTTTCAGTCTGTACAATCAATGTGTGAATGTGTTGAACTGTAAGACCCTGCACAACCTGCTGCCTGTGTTTGTGTGTGTGTGTGTTTGTGTGTGATAGGTGATGGTGGACACAGTGTTTCCCTGTTTCTGTGTCTGTAGTGGAGCTGAGTAGACTGTATGTCTCTGGAGTGCTATAGAGTTCGAGCTTCGCCCACAGCAGGCTGCGAACACACTGACCCCACTGTGTCACACTAGACATCTACACACTGTCTGCACAAGTCACCAGTTTTCTATTCATACTGACATTTCAAAATATGTGTATTATGTAAGTGTATTTTATTTATAATAAGAAAGACAGCAGACGTTTAGTGTCTTGCAGGAGTTTGAATGGGACGGCTCAGGGTTTGTGGTCAGGGTTTATGGTCAGGCTGCTTCATATTTAGTAACCCAGTCTGTTTTTATCAAACTCCTATATTGGCATCTGCAGTGAAGGATATGGGAGTTAGTGAGTGACACAAAGTATATTTTTACTGTTCTGTAAAACAGTGGTCATGCTCAGTAACACTCAGTGTCCTTGCAGGAAGTAATACACAGTATATATACAGTATACAGCACAGCAGTGGGGTGATAGTGTTTCTCTGACCTTATTCCACACTGAGAGACTGACGCTGCTTGTGACCTCTGCAGGAGATGTCAGAGCAGTTGTGTTGTCATGTGATAAAACACGTGTCCTTGAAGACTGAACACACTCTGACTGTTCCCCTCAGTCACTGATAAAACCTGCTCTTTCACAGCCAGTGTTTGTCTTTAATGATGTAGCATCTGATTTACTCAGCTGTTTGCTTTGGAGGTGCCCTGGAAACACACACACACACACCCATTTCAGCACAGATCCAGCATCGGTTCATCTGACAGTGACACAGTGCCCACTGCTATAAATCTTCTGTCAGAGGACTAATAAGCTTGGCCAACATTTCAAACAGCATTTAAAGAGCTGTTTGCTGTTTGTTACAGGGAGTGAACATGGTGAACCAAAGATTTACTGCTTATTTACAAAGTAAATGTGGACCACATGTTGCTCTCTGCTTTTATTTAGTGAGCTGAATTCAAAGGCAGTAATTAGCTTCCCATCAGGTAACAATTCACCACATGAAGCAGTTTTTAACAGCATTTGTGTTGGCAAAATCACATTCAAAACATTATTCAAGAGCTTTCTAAGAGTTCAACATAAAGCAAATGAAGGGAAAAGGAATAATAGATGTACTTGAACAATGTAGAGACTTAGAGCTGGTAATCTCATAGCAGAGTGAAGTGTTGTTTGTTCAGGTATTAGCAGTATGAAGAGACATTCCTGTGGTGTGTAATTTGCCAAAGGAAGCAGGACAGAAAGTGTTGTTTGTTGCTGGTTTAAGATCAGCCTCTAATCAGGCCTTTAAAGACTGTGCAGGAAGGATGTGTCAGTTTAATAGGAAGCAGAAAGACTGAGAGGAGTAGCCCAGTTTATATGGAGAGTTAATGGCATGTGTGTGCAGCAGTGGCAGACTGTGAGCACTGGACTAAAGCCCTCTGTCCTGCCTCCACCCTGAGCAAAAAACATGACTCTGGATAAATCAGGGATACAGTGATCCCACATTTTCCCTCCCAGCACTGATTCTGATTCCTCAGCTCAGATTTTCTGTCTCTGCTGGTCACTGAGTTGATGCCATTGCCCCCTTTTCCCCGGCTTCAAATCTGTACACCGTTATTTTCATGTGGACAGCCCACTGTGACTGAACGTAACTGTGACAATTCAGTTCAATTCAATTCAGTTGCACAGCTATGAGTGTGTTGCAGTTGTGTTGTCATTTGTGGTGTATGAAATGTGCTGTAAAAAATCAAACTTGACTGGACTTGAAGTTGTTGTCTGAGTTGAGCAGGTTCTATTGTGTGTGGTGCGTCAGAGGAAGACAACTGACACAGCGATCCACAATGGAGCAGTGGACTTCTACCTGCTGGCAGATATCAGTATTTTATTTCTAAAAGAGTTTAGTTTATTTTTCATATCTCCATGTGTAGCATCTTTGAGTTGTAAGAGCAAAAATGACTCATGTCTTTCCACAGAAAATGGAGGATGTGTGTGTTTTGAAATGAAAGTGAAGGTGTGGACATGTGGCTCTTTGTTATTTTGGCCTTCTAGCACTTGTTTTTGTGTATTGTGATGTGTAGAGCCCAGTCTGTGTGTTGTTTAGCCTGTGTGTGATGGATGGTGTTAGTCGGAGTGAAACCTCTGGCTAATCTCTCCTGCACTTCTCTAAATAAACCCAGTCGTGCGGCGGCTGTTGGTTTGTGGAGGGAGGCTTGTAAAAACAGCCAAACACATGAACACAAACACACACAGAGATCAGGCACTGTTCAGCTTTGGGAGGAGGTCCAGACCTGACTGATAAAGCAAGATACACAGGGTTTTCATAATTTCTATCAGTGTACCTGTAGCAGTATGTAACTGCCATGAACCTCTACAGCTAATGTTCACATCATTGCCCCATGTGCTGCTTTACCATGACCAAACCAAACTCTTGATATGTATAAGAAAAACTTGTTTTAGTAGTGGTAAAGGCTCAGGATTAAGATATATTCACTGAATGCGATAAAAGCTCTTGGATTACTTGCTGATACTGTGGTTCCCAAAAAGCTTAATATACAATCAACGAAAAGAAGACAGTGTATGAGTGAAACCAGACTGATGTGCTTGCTCGCTCTCTCCCTCTCTATATATACTGTAAAAACTGAAGGCCACAAAGATACAGAGAAAAACACTTTGTCATCAGTGTTTGTTAGAGCTGAGGATTGTGTGTCTGAGTGACTTTTTATCAGCACACTCAATAATGTCCCAAATATTTCTCAAGAACCTGTAATACTTTGATTAGATCCTGTAAAGACCTTCAGTGTTTTCAGGGTGCTGTGGTGTTAATATTAGTCAATGTAGGTCATGTAGAGCACACTGAAACCAGGTTACCAATCAACATGTGACCCAACTCATTTACTGTAGCAAATCCTGTGTATAGTTGTAGGACATGTATAAACATTACAATGTTCACACAGAACGTATCTGCAAAAGTGATGAGACCAGATCTGTTTAACTTTTCAGTATTTGAATAAAACCAACATCTCTCTCCAGCAGTGCACACTGTAAGACATTCATATTATTACGCCATATGTTTTTTACATTGAAAAATGTAAAAAGTGAAACATGAACAAACATGAAAAGTGATGACAGTATTTGTGTGAAGACTGAAAAAAGAGCTGAGAGAGAAGTTCAAACCCTGTCTAATCTCCACACAGCTGACCAGTCACTGAACCAGTGGCTGTGATTGAAAGGTTTTTTCCCGAAAACAAACTTAGTTTGAAATCATCCTGAGGCCTTAAGGTTGGTCCATGACTGGCCAGATTGCTGTTAAATCTGGAAGCATACTGAAGCCTTAGCAAAGTGTTGAGTGTGTATTCAGTCCAATTCTTTCTTCACATTTTGTACCATTTCCATCATATCCAAGCAGACTGGAACACAGTGTCCTCTGCTCTCTGGGAGCTGAAGCTCTCTCTGAGCCTCCTGTTTTCTTCAGCTTATGTCATTGTCACTATGATGGATCCTGTAGCTTTTAGAACAGTAATAGAACGTGCAGTCATAGTGTTATTGCTGCGTTGCTGAAAACAGACTGCATGGTAACTGACCATCATTTTTCATTTCTATGAAGTGCCAGCATTCAGCTGTGATGACTGCAGTCCAGGCTTGTTGTTTTTGTCTCTGAATCTTAATCAGGATCCTCCACATTCAGCTGAAATCCTCTTTTCCCGTGATAGAGTGGTCAGAGAGAGAGAAAGCAGCTGCAGGGAGAGCTGAAAACTTTAAGACCTCAGGGTATTTGCCTGAGTGACGGACCTCACCACAGGGTTGTTGTTGAGAGCCCGCTTTCTGCTCACTTACGCAAGACCTGGCCACTGCTGCCATTTGAACTGCTCAGCCACTGTGGCCAAACAGCATTGCGTAACAGAAGGGAGAGAAAGAGAGCGATTGAGCGAGAGAGTTAAAAGAATAACAAGTTCTCCTCCAGCACTTTCTGTATTGTTTACAGCAACGGCACAAGTCCTGCGTAAAATGATAGTCTTAACAGGAGTGCAGAAGGAAGGGGAGGAGGATGTTTGGTGCTCAGGCCGAAGCTAGATTGTGGTGCGGCTCACATGCTGGTTGGGAGTTTAGACGGTGTTTGTGGCTGTGCCGGTGCTCGATCTCAGGTTATGCAACAGGCTGCTGGAGCAGAGTTGCTGGAGCTGTAGACACGACTGTGTGTGTCATTCACTGAGTGATGAGGCAACCTTTGTCTGCCCTGCTGCCATTCTGCATGTGCACACTCTCTGTGTGTGTGTGTGTGTGTTTGTGTGTATGTGTGTCTGCCATGATTTCTAATAGCCTTGTTGCCATATAGCAACAGTGGTCGTGAGTCATCCCAGCAAGCCTGTGACAGTTTTGATGGTGCAGGAAGAGGCCAAGTTTAGCGTCAGTCCAAATGAGCACCAAACTTTGACAGTGTGCTGTTACAGTCAGTCATATCTGAGGAGCTCATATCAGAAAGATCATTCAGTATAGATTTACAAAATTAGATTTTTTAGATTTTTAATATCAGCAGCTGTTCTTCATGGCTGTAGATACTAGGTACCTCATTATTCAAAGTATATGACAATCTTCACAATCTAATCTATAGAAAATGAAGCAGTAGTATAGGTAATACAGACTCCTAGAGAAAGACTGTGACTCCACATGTTGCTGACTTCAGTTGCTCTCTGCAGAGCACACTGACATACAAATTCAAACATTTACCAAAAAAATCTGGCTTTGTGTCTCTTTTTCTAATTCTTCATAAAGCCAGCTCAAAACATATTTGCAATTGGTTTTGTTGAGCCTGTGCACTGGACAGCTGAGTAAAAAGCTTGTAAACATGAAGGAAACTTAAAAAATGATTAGTTGCATTATTATTATATACTGCTCCTGAATTCATGTGTACTATCATCTGTAAATAGGTTTCACATGAGGTATACAGTCATCTTAACAGAGGTGGGAGTCGGTGAAGTCATACAAAGTTCAAACCAAGTAGACTCAAGTTGAGTCTTTTATCAGTGTTAGTCAAGTCAAGTGTCAAGTCCTCATATTTGTGACTGGAGTCTGTGTTGGTGCAGGTTATCTGAGCAGATGGCAGGCGCTCCAAACCATGGTCCCCTGTGTGCACATGCTTTATGTAATCTACATCACTTCGTTTCACTGTGTGTGTGTGTGTGCTTCTTTAAATTCTTGTGTTTGCCTTGTGTATGTGTGTTTATCTGTTGCTGGGAATTGGGCCTGTGGAGACTGACAGGCCATGGTGGATGGGCCTTCAAAGCGCTGGGTATTTTTAGTTCCCAGGGATTATGTGTGGAGTTGTTTTCAATTTTCTATTGGCAGGTGAGCAGCTGGGTGGAGGCGTCTGCAGGGAACCAGACAGGCGAGAGCTCACATTCCCTCTTTGCAGAGCCTTTTCTTTTCCTCTCCCACTCTCAGTCTCTCTTCTTATTCTCAGACTTTTCTTTTATTCTCTTGCTCCCTACGCCTCCCTTCCCTCCTCCCTTCCCCCATCCTCTTGTTGTTTCCTTCATTTCCTCCTGGCTGCTGTGTGTCTGTAGCCGTCTGCTCATATCTCCTGCACTCTTTATCATTCTTTCATTCCTCTTCCTCTGCTTTGTCACCATCACTCTGTCCATTTGTCCAATTTTTTTTTCCAGAAATCACCTGTATATGATGAGGATGAACTGTGAAAACATTTACTAGACAGTTTATCTTATTATTGGTGTTTCCGTGCTGAGTATTCTTTATCATCTTCTCACTGCTGCCAGTGGCCTCATTTCCACTGGAAAGGAGGGGGATACATTTTGAAATGCCATTTCTGTCACCCTCACTTTAATTGTCTGATGTTTATTATCTCTCTGAAATTTGCCCTTTTACTGCCCAGCTGTCAAACAGCAGATGGGAGAAAACAGTAGCTGATCAAAATGTTGACAGCTTGTCTGATGTAACTGAAATGATTATTTGCTGCTTAGAACAGAGAGCGGATCAAGCAGCAGCAAGTGGTGTGGCAAGTGACTTGAGGACTCTTTTTGACCTCATTTTCACCTCTCAGGCTGCATTCAGTCTGCAGGTTGCTAGTGCTGGATGGAGCCTGAAGGAACACCTGCAGACACTGAAGGGAAGAAAAAGATTAATCTCTATTTTTAGTTACAGTTAATATTCTCCTCAGTCAATGCTGGTGTCAGTCCCCTTGTTTCATTCATACTGGATCGGCAGGACACACACTTTGATAGTCACCTCAGGATGCACTGCTTTTTTCATTCTACATGCTCCCACCTGGCAACATCCTCTGCACACTGAATGTAAATGTCTATGTTTATCCCAATTATATGATTTATATGGAGATCCTGACTGCTCTAAATCTGGATCACTGTTTAGCCACAGTTTGATCTTGGCTGTGTGAGAACCTCCTCCACCAAATAAAGATCGGACAGAAACACTGATCGTTGGGCCTCAGTCATGATGTCAGTGTAATTATTCCACTAGTCAGAAATTTGGGTGAAGTTTAACACTAAGCTACTTGGTGCACTTTGGGTGGAGTGTATAGAGTGGGCAAAGATTCAGGGCAGCACGGTGGTGCAGTGGTTAGCATTGTTGCATCAAGCCCCGTTTCACCTGGGGCTTTTCTGTGTGGAGTTGACATATTCTCCCTGTTCTTTGTGGGTTCTCTCCAGGTTCTCCAGCTTCCCCCCACAGTCCAAAGACATGCGGGTTAATTGGTGACTCTAAATTGTCCGTAGGCATGAATATGAATGTGAATGTTTGCTTGTCTCTGTATGTCAGCCCTGTAATAGACTGGTGATCTGTCCAGGATGTGCCCTGCCTCTCAAACCCTGTCAGCTGGGATTGGCTCCAGCTCCCCTGTGACCTTGAGAAGATAGGCAGTATAGATAATGGATGGATGGATGTTGAAATCACTTGTTGGTTTGAGACACTTTGTAGTTAAAATATTGACGATGTTGAGAGGGAGGGTGAATGTGTGAGAACCCTAAATGAGAAGACACACTAAATGATTGATTCACTCATAGTCCATCCATTGGACTCATCCATATGTTTGTGTCAGTTTGTGGATAGTTCATAATCATAATCAGAATCAGACTTTATTGCCAAGTAAGTTTGCACATACAAGGAATTTGTCTTGGTATATTGGTGCTAAAGGATAGTTATAGTAAAAGAAAAGAGCGAAAAGCAAGAATTATATTTACAAGGAACATAAATATATACACAAGGAGCATAAATATACATAATTAAAATGTAAAGTGTAAAGTGTAGAGTGCAAATGTTTGAAGGTGGCAGTGTTTGTCCGGATGTGTGTTAATGTAACGCATAGATGTACGTTAATGTAACGTGTGGTGGGAGGTGGGGGGATTATAGTCTGTGACAGTCTGTGTGTGTGTATTGGGGGGGCTAGATCTTGTTGAGGAGCCCAGTTGCAGATGGGAAGAAACTGTACTTGTGGCGTGAGGTCTTGGTTTTGATGGACCGCAACCTCCTGCCAGAAGGGAGTGTCCTGAAGAGTTTGTGACCAGGATGGGAGGGATTGGCCATGATCTTTCCTGCCCACCTCAGGGTCCTGGAGTTGTACAGGTCCTGGAGAGAAGGCAGGTTACAGCCAATCACCTTCTCAGCAGACCGGATGACACGCTGCAGTCTGCCTCTGTCCCTGGAAGTAGCAGCAGTGTACCAGATGGTGATGGAGGAGGTGAGGATGGACTCAATGATGGAGATGTAGAAGTGCACCATCATTGTCCTTGGCAGGTTGAACTTCTTCAACTGGTGCAGGAAGTACATCCTCTGTTGGGCTTTCTTGATCAGGGAGCTGATGTTTAGCTCCCACTTGAGGTCCTGGGTGATGATAGTCCCCAGGAAACGGAAGGACTCCACAGTTCTGACTGGGGAGTCACACAGGATGATGGGGGAGGGTGAAGCTGTGTTCTTCCTGAAGTCAACAACTATCTCCACTGTCTTCACAGTGTTGAGCTCCAGGTTGTTCTCACTGCACCAGGTAACCCGGTGATCAATCTCCCTCCTGTAGGCAGACTCATCCCCACCAGAGATGAGCCCAGTGAGGGTGGTGTCATCTGCAAACTTCAGGAGTTTGACAGACTGGTGATTGGAGGTGCAGCTGTTGGTATACAGGGAGAAGAGTAGAGGGGAGAGAACACAGCCTTGAGGGGAGCCGGTGCTGATGGTCCGAGAGTCAGAGATGTGTTTTCCCAGCCTCACGTGCTGCCTCCTGTCCGACAGGAAGTCTGTGATCCACCTGCAGATGGAGTCAGGCACGCTCAGCTGGGAGAGCTTGTCCTGTAGCAGTGCTGGAATAATGGTGTTAAAGGCGGAGCTGAAGTCCACAAACAGGATCCTGGCGTAGGTTCCTGGGGAGTCCAGGTGCTGCAGGATGAAGTGGAGGGTCATGTTGACTACATCGTCTACAGACCTGTTGGCTCTGTAGGCAAACTGCAGGGGGTCTAGGAGTGGGTCGGTGATGGATTTGAGGTGGGACAGCACAAGGCGGGGGGTTCTGTCTCTTAAAGAGTCTGTTGACGTCTCTCCCCAGGATGGAGAGAATCGTTGTAGAGGTGGGGCAGGAGGGGGCCTCTAAGGTGTGCAGCTTTGGAGAGGCCCTGACCCCTGCTGTGCTGGGGGAGGGTGAGAGGCTGATGTGGTGGGGCTGGTGGATGGTGTCACGGGGGATGGTGTCAGGACTGTCGCACTGTCTTTCAAAGCAGCAGTAGAACTCATTCAGGCTGTTGGCCAGGCGTGAGTCGTTCATGGAGTGGGGGACTTTGGGCTTGCAGTTAGTGATCTGCCTGAGCCCTCTCCAGATAGAGGCAGAGTCACCTGCTGAGAACTGGTGCTGTAGTTTCTCAGAGTACAGGCGTTTGGCTTCTTTCACCACCTTGCTGAACCTGTACTTTGACTCCCTCACCTGTCTCTGTCCCCACTCCTGAATGCCTCCTCCTTCTCCAGCTTCAGCTGTCTGAGTTTGGCTGTGAACCAGGGTTTGTCGTTGTATACAGCAGTCCTCACAGAAGCTGATGTATGACGTCACAGCCTCTGTATACTCATCCAGACTGTTGGTGGCAGTCCCGAGTACATCCCAATCTGTGCAGTCCAAGCACGCCTGGAGATCCTCCACAGCCTGACTGGTCCACTTCTTTGATGTCCTCACAACAGGTTTAGAGAGTTTTAATTTCTGCCTGTATGCAGGAATCAGGTGGACCATGACATGGTCAGAGTGACCCAGTGCAGCGCGAGGGACGGCGTGATAAGCGTTGCTTACAGTGGTGTAATAGTGATCCAGAATGTTCTCCTCTCTGGTTGGGCATTTAATTAACTGTCTGTATTTGGGGAGTTCGTGGGTGAGGTTGCCTTTGTTAAAGTCACCAAGGACAATAACTAAGGAGTCTGGGTTTGTCTGCTCCACACAAAGAATCTGGTCGGCAAGGATGCGCTGCGCCTCCCCCACGTTGGCCTGCGGTGGGATGTAAACACCGACCAATATGAATGAACTCACAGGGGGAGTAGAAGGGTTTACAGTTGATGAAAAAAGACTCCAGATCAGTAGAACAGTGTTGTTGAATCACTGTCACATCAGTACACCAGCCGCTGTTAGTGTAAAAACTAATTCCTCCACCTTTCGTCTTACCAGAAAGTTCTGCGTTGCGATCCGCTCTGAAGAGTTGAAAGCCTGCTAGCTGCAGCGCAGAGTCCGGTATCACTCCACACAGCCAAGTTTCAGTGAAGCACAAAACAGAAGATGAAGAAAGGTCTCTGTTTTTCCCCACCAGCAGCTGGAGTTCATCTATTTTGTTGCTGAGGGACCGCACGTTGGAGAGAAATATTCCAGGTAATAGTTTGCAATGTCCGCGTTGGCAGAGACGCACAAGCGTACCGGAGCGTTTCCCTCTCCTCCGGCGGTTCACTGTGTGTGCAAAGGTGAGGGCACCTTTGACCAGAATGTCCAGTAATTCCACAGATGTAGCGATGAAAGTGGGTATTAAGTCCACAGGGGTAGTGGCCCTGATGTCGATGAGCTCTTCTCTAGTGAAAGAGCAACCGGTACTTCCACACAACACTGAGTTAACAAACAAAATAACAAAACACAATGCGCACCAACACACCGAGGCAGCCATCCTCGGCGCCATCTTGTACACATACATCATGTATATGTATATACATACATGTACACATAACTAGCTACCCAAACTGATATTGGAACTGAAGTAGGATTGACCTTTGATAGCATGGGAAATGCTATCAATAAATAAAAATAAAAGTACTCTAAAATCCTGTGATCAGAATTCTTGATAGAAAAAAATGTGACCATATGACATAGATTCTGTCCTCAGTTGATCCGGGTCAGACTACAAACTGCTACTGTGCCTATAAAACTCATCTTGACCTGGCAGAAGTCTTCAGACCTTGCCCGTGTACAGTCAGATGACAGGACACAGACTCATTATTCCAGAGAGTAAAAAGCACAACAGTTTCATCCTGTATCATTGTCTGTGGAATAAATTATCATCTTCAATAGGACAACTATTTATTTTCCTCTCATAAACAAACACTGGAAAACAATGTGTTTCATTCCCTTACAGTTGAATTGATTAATTGAATTAATTGCCACCAACTTAATTTTGTGATCTTGTTGTTCTGTATTTCTGATTTTATGTACTTTACATTATTCAATTTCATAGATTTTTGTTCTCTAAATAAAACGAGTTTCTTACATTCTTCTCTTCCCCTGTGCATGTCTCAGAGAAGTTAGAAATAAGTAGGTCAAATAGTTTTCCCTCAAGTCAGTCCCAGCATTTCAACCCTGTAGACCAATATTTAGTCCCTGTTTCCATTCTCAAATGGTAAAAGTGATTCTGAGGTAGTAAACAGTTGCATCCGGTAATAAATCTGAGTTTGGGGGAATTTGCACAAACAGAAATAATCACTGCACCATGCCTACCCCCAGAAAAAAAGCAATATCTCCTCATAAAAACAATGTAATGTAATGTTTTATTAAATCTACATGTTTTGCAGTAAAAGTCTCCATGGTAACTGAAATGTTTAAAATATTACACAAAACACCCAATAATATCAGCATGTGTGTGTGAGCAGAGAGAGATGATAATGATGATGGTGTCTGTGCCAGAACCCACTACCAGTGCTCAGGAGACACATGTGCACATGTGGATTTCTTCATGCCAATACATCTGCAAAAGCAGTCACAGCTGAATTCCTAACAGCCCGGGATCACAGCATAATTACTTCACAGCAAATGTTTTCATTTATGTATTCCCACACTTTGGACCTGTTATTGTTAAGCTCATGGACAGAACTGAACAATATGGCTGCCACCTGTTCAGGTCATGAAAGAGAACTAAGGTTTGGAAAATAAAACTGGAAATGGTAAAAACCCTTTCATGACTTAGAATTAGTAAAAAAGAGCTGAGCTGGACAATTGAAGCTGCCTAAATCCTCATGAACCCCTCCAAATCAAACAGCTCAGATTGTTTCTTCCTGTCTTCAAGGTCAGATGTTTGCCCACTGCAGGTGTCCTGCTCAGCCCCGGCCAATACTATAATGACCCTTTCATGTTGCAGCCTCCAACTCCCTGACAGTGTGTAAAGTAGCCCTGTAAAGTTGAGGCCAGCTGCAACTGAATCATTACATCTTTTCCTCAGAAACCATGGAGTCCGGCTCAGTGTGGATAGAGCAGAGAGTTTGGTCAGCTGCAACCTGTAACCGTTTCTGCGGTTAGCTGAGGTAAGGAGGCTGCAGGGAGGGACCGTTCTGCCTAACAGCAGCTCTCATTAGGTTGTGACCTCAGCCCCACAAACCTGCTGGATTCAACACTTCTCTCAGTTCTGACCTTAAGACATGAAGTACACATCCAGAGCTGGCTGAAATGATGCACACAGATTCAGTAACAGGGGCAGACCCAGGTGTTAGTACATGTCAGAGGTCCTGGAACATGTTTTACATTAGATACAGTTTTCACAGGCCTCATCCAGAAGAACGACCAGGTCACTCCAACAGTTTTTACCAATAGTGAAATATCATCACCCCCAACTTCTACTTCAGGTCGAAGCTCACTTGCCCAAATGCATTACATGTCTGTATGATAAGAACTCACAGAGCACATTAAAGTTTTCCTGCTTCTGGGTTTGCTTCCACAAAATGATGGTTATTAAAGATTTTAGAAGCTGAAACTACACCATATTTTTAATCAAAAGAAATCTGTGTCTTTTATTTGAAAAATTACAAAACATCTGATATAAAATACATAATAATACTAAACTCTAATGTGGGAAACAGCTGACAGTCAGTTTTGTTGTACACTGATCAGCCATAACATTAAAACCACTGACAGGTGAAGTGAATAACATTCATCATCTTGTTACAATACAATGTTCTGCTGAGGAACCATAGGTCCTTCATTCATCTGGATGTTACTTTGACATGTACCACCCACCTAAACATTGTTTTAGACCAAGCACACACCCCCAATGGCAACAACACTCCCCAATGTCAGGTGCCTCCCCCAGCAGGATAATGCTCCCACCACACCACAAAAACTGCTCAGAAGTGTCTCCAGGAACATGACAAAGAGCCAAAGGTGTTGACCTGGCCTCCAGACTCCCCAAATCTGACCCAGCGTCTGTGGGATGATCCAGAACAAGTCAGATCCACGGAGGCCCCATGTCCAAGCCCCAACAGGTCAGAGCTGTTTTGCCAGTATGAGGGGGACCTATGCATTATTAGGCAGGTCCCACAGGTACTGAATCAGATTGGGATCTGGGGAGTTTGGAGCCCAGGTCAACAACTTTGGCTCTTTGTTGTGTTCCTTGAGACATTTCTGAGCAGTTTTTTGTGGTGTGGTGGGAACTACTGGGGGATGCCCCTGACACTGGGGAGTGTTGTTGCCATTGGAGGGAAGTATGCTTGGTCTGTGACAATATCTAGGTGGGTGGTTCGTGACAAAGTAACGTCCAGATGAATGTCAGGACCAAAGGTTCCTCAGGAGAACATTGTGTTATAACAAGATGATCAATGTTATTCACTTCATCCACCAGTGGTCATAAGGTTATGGCTGATCGGTGTATAGTGCTTGTTGATGATCCTTGCAGGGGGTTTTTCTACCAGAGATATCAGTTGGTCAGGGTAGCACTCACAGAACAAACAGTGACAGTTATCCGAGGTAGGGACTAAAAAAATGATGTAAGGGGCTGTACTTTATATTCAGATGTAACTGAACATCAGGCACCCGTTCACAGACACACACAGGACTGCTCAGTGTCATGGCTGCTAAAGAAGCATTAGGGCCCAGTTAATAATCTGTGCCTCACTGTTAAACCTCACTTTCCAGTTGAAAAATTCACAAAAATCACTCATTACAACTGAAGTATCAGTATCTTTAAGAGATCTTTATACTTCACACACTCTTTTTTAGGTACTTTGTATTTCTATAATACTGAATAATGTTTTTTAAATAATAATATGTGTATGTGCATTTACTTTGGGTTATTTGCCTTTTCACTTTCTTTCTGAGAGTCAGATGAGAAGATCAATATCAGTCAGTGTTGGTGTGGTGGTTAGCCTAGCTTAGCATAATAACCTTCTCATTCATTTACTGGTTCCATTCTCTCAGAATACTGAATAAACAATATGGGGACATTTACTCCAGAACCATAAGCCACCCCTGCCAGTCTCTGACCTCACGGCACCACCAGCAGATTCTCTGGTAAGCCCACTCTGCTTGTGGTCCCCTCCTCCTCTCTCACATGGGACTAACCCCTACCTAAACCTATAAAAACTTTGTAACAGAGATAACCAGGAATTGTAGTTGAATCACAAAATACATCAATCCTATAAAACAGCACTTTGTTTTAACTGTTTGTAGTATACCTGTATAGTGTGGATGAAGCTGAAGCTGCTGCTTGGATAGAAATTCCTTCAGCTGGTGTCTGGGGACACTCAGGGGTCTCTGGTGTCCTTCCAGGACATATCTAGAATGATGAATAGTTTAATATACTGTAATTCTGTTTACTAGAAATGACCACAATTAGAGATTATTTCAGAATGACTGCTCTAATCATAGGTTTCACTCTCACCAGTATCATCTCCCCATGTGCTGTGCAGCCTAATGCTGTTTTCACATTGCACGTCATATGGAAAAGATGTAGTAATGACAGATTAGCCAGACGTCCGGCACTCAGAGTGGTACTAACTCTGTCATTGCAGAGCAGAAGAGGTCTGTGAAGTCAGTGGTTTGTGCTGACAAAGCCACCAGTCAGAGAGTCTGTAGGCCAGGGGAGGAGAGAGCAGCCAAGCACAGCATTCTCAGCCCCCTCCCCTCAGGAAGGAAGCCTGCATTTGATGGATCCTCACACAGGTTTCCTATGAACCCTGAGGTCCTTCAGTCAGGAAAATGTTCTGAATTTTATTCTTTGAAATACAGTGGTCAGTGACAGATGGCCCTGCTTTGCCTCAGCCTCACTATTTAAACTGCACTTGTGGGATTTCTGTCTATTATCATTCTGTGTCCACATCATGTGAAGAATTCCTAAATACATAAAACACATTAGACCTTGTGAGAAAATATCTGAAGTTAGATATTTCCTGACACAGAAATACATAGCTATCTGTAGTGTAGATGGCAGACATCTTGATGGAGCATTCAAATAGAGTGTTGTCTTGTGTGTTGTTGGAGTAAGTATCAGATGTCAACCTAAAACCAACATCTCATTCACCACCACTTTGATTGCTTATGTTAAAGAAAATGACAAAAGCAAAAGGTCAAGTCTAAATTGTGATACTGATCCAGGCACACTACTGAGTCACTACTATGACTCTGGCGCCACAGATGAGACTCATTGTTCATCATTTTCTGACACAGAAATAATAGAATTCAAATGCACATATTGTTCATTTTGACTACATACAGTAGCCAGCGTAAAGACATGTGTCACCCTCACTGAGCTGAAGTAACAGGATGTCTACACCAGGAGACAGTTTCCATTCATCCATCCGACAGAAGAGATAAACTCCAACTGAAATGATGCAGCTGATTAAACCAGCCACATGACTGGACATGCTTATGTTTCTGAACCAGCATGGAGTGATGGGATCTTATATATACACACCAGAATCTACTACAGTTAGACAGGTTGGCAGAGTTCTGTATTTCTAATCCTGGCTAAAAATAACCTAACATATTTTTCCACTGATACATTTCTGGGTTTGATAGGTGCAGTGTTTCCAACTGTCATTGGATTCTTCTTTATTTTGTCATGAATATTCAGTGTCATTCAGAAATAAGTTATTCATTTTAGAGGCTTTAAAACCCCAAATGAGACACCTTTGCTGTTTTTATTTTGAATTAATGGGTAATGCTTTGGTAGACTGAACTAGCCAGGGCACAAACTGTCACTGTTCACATTATCGAACAACTAATCTCATGGACTGAGGACAATCATTCAGAAACTCTCTGCACTTCTTTAACTTGTGTTTTGTCTTAGTACTATATGATATGAGGAAAGTGGGAGTGATGGTGACAGTTACAGGAGCCTGAGGGGCCGATGTGACTCCGCCATGAGCAGCTCTCCATATGACATCAGCTTTTTCTGCCTCTCAGAGGGAGAATACAGCATACAAAACAACAACATCGTGTATGTGTGTGTGTGTGTGTGTGTGTGTGTGTGTGTGTGTGTGTGTGGACCTGCAGTCATCAGCCTGTCGGAAGCGTGCCTGGGACACACACTTACACCTTGGCTCTGTGGCGCCAGTTGTGGTCGATCATTTTCATGTCAAGTTTGGATAAATCAGTGGTAATGTGGGCTGACTCCACTGTATACCACTGCCTGCAGGCAGTCATGGCAGTGATTTGCTTATGCCCCCACACCAACACCCAATTCCCTGGGATCTCACTTTACTAGAATACCCAAGTGTATTTCAACTGGCCTTGCAGGGATTGCTGTGTGTTTGCAGGCATTATTTGTGTGTGTGTGGCGATGGCTATTACCTGACTACTCAAACTCAGTGAGCCAGCATTTCCACTAAACCTTCAACCATTCTTGTCTCCTCTTCGTCGTGTGAAGTCTCGCTGAAACCATCCAGCAATATGCAGAACTTCCATCACAAGTGAGGCATATAGGTAAACCAAATACTAATGATATAAAACTAATTCTTTAATGGTGCCGACACTGCAGCCACGGCTACTCACACACATATCCGGCGAGCATGCCCTTCTATATGTGTAATGTAATAAAATATATATACAATGCGTTTTTTTCTCCTGGCATTTCGTGTTGTAGACAAATAAAAACCTTTCATTGACATTCTTCAACTAAAAGCAGGCTGGTGATCGACTTTTGGTATAAAAGACTTTATTGGGCACGAACTGAGACGCACGGATAACCTCTGCAACAGAGTCACTGAACTCTTCCTCCTCCTTCAGCCATTGTGGGTTGAAGAAAGAGCTATTAAACCTATAAGATAAGATAATCCTTTATTAGTCCCACAGTGGGGAAATTTACTGACATGTTTTAGCTTGCGCTGGTAACTATAGATGCGGTTTATGCTCTCTGGCCATCCAATCAAATGACATGAAAATGTTGAAGTTAGCATAGGCCTGTTAGATGGCCCCTGGTCTCACCAACTCACCAAATTAAACTAATTCAGTGGTTGTGACAGTGTTTGGGCCAGCAGAGAAGGCCTTGCTGGCCCTGACAGCCCACCACTGCTCAAACTACAAAGAATAGACCATTAAAACTGCAAACCTTCAATGTAGATGAGTAGGGCAGGGTACCGAACATTCATTCATACTACCCGGTATTGAAAGATACTTTGTTTTTTGGTGCCAAGTTTCAATACCAAGGAGTTAATCACATGATCAAGATCTGAAAATGCTGCCGGTGATTGGCTGTAACGTTACATGCGGTAGAGGCATGCATTAAAAATACTTACGTGGTTACGCCCACAGACGCGGTTCATGTGTATCTGTGTTGTGAACTACAGTGTGTGTGTGCTTTGAGTGGAAAAATGCCAAAGCTGAAAAATAAAACTCAAGATTTGTACCATAATATGTAATGTAATTTTCTTTGTTAGAATTGGTATATAAAATTGGTAATGAAAAAAGTATCGTTCAGGAACCAGTATCGAAGTCAAAGTATTGTTCAGGAACCGGTATCGAAGTCAAGTATCGGTATCGGTACCGATATCTAAAATTTTTGAATGATACCCAGCCCTAAAGATGAGAGGATCTCATGTCTGTGTGTTCAGAACAGAGCTGGAGTCAGGATGTGGTTAGCCTAGCTTAGCATAAATACTGGGAGCAGGGGTAAACAGCTGTCATGTCCTTTCTCATTTGTTTAAACCGCTCACAAAACAAAAATTATGTTTTGTAGCTATTTCTTGACAAAAGAGTTTATCTATTCATCCAGTTCTTCTCTGCAGTGTCTCTGGCTACAGTAGCAGCTGTACAACGGCACAGTTTCTGTAGCTTTGCAAAGTAGAATCACATCCAGTTCACGATTGGTCAGGTGTGTGGAGGTGTGAAGGAGACAGGGTTTGAATTTCTCTCTCAAGCTTTACTCTGAACTACTTCTGTTGCTTTTCATGTGAGCAACCAAGGGGCAGCTGAATGCCTTTTGAGGAGAGACTGTCTGAAAGTGTGCTCTGTTATCCCCATGTATACAATTCATCATGTAGAGACTACATAGACACAGAGTTCTTAGAGAGAACAGATATAAACACTCTCTCATCAGTCATGGTTGAATGACACGTTGTACAACCTAGTTTGTTTGAAGCATACTGTGGTTGTTTGATGCTGCTGTTAGCATGGAAAAAATCTGATAGTAGTGCAGTCCAGCTCCAAAACAGTGGAACTTCCTCCCTGATCAATAGACCTGGTCAGTATATTCATGCTGGGTGAGTGAACTGAAACATGTCTCACTCTACGACCCAAAAAGATTTTCATTTCATTCACTGTCTGTGTGATTCATAATGTTCTCAGGCTGAAAAGTGAGTATGAAAATATTGGTATCACCCTTCAAGAAAGCAGATATCAGTCCAATCCGAGGACTGAGCTCTCTTTGTCAAAGTCCATCAGGACTAGTGGATGTGTGTGTGCCTGTGTGTGTGTGTCTGCCATCCCCAGCATGTGTCAGCTTGGCTGTAGCCCTCCCCTGAACCTCTGCTCAATGCGTCCAGTGTTGTGTTGAAACACAGCAGACTCATTCATGACGCTGTGCAGCTTGTAGTTTGTGTAAACAGTCCGCCTTCAGCTGGTCCTGCAGGATGTGGAAGTGTGACTTTCTCTGCTGACGAATGGGAAGGAAATGAGAAAAAGCATCATTAGTCTTGGCTCATCTGCCTCAGCTGCTCACACTGCACACTGTTCTTGTCCACTGATTAGGAATACAGGGATTAAACATGCTGATGTGGATGTGTGATGGTTGTTTTTTTTTTAATCAAAGGATTCCCATGGAGTAGCAGGGGTAGTTTGATCAGGTTTTGTGCTGTTTGTGCTGCAGGGTCTTGTTGACCTGACTGCAGTAGTAACAGCAGGTCCTGCTGACAGAAGGTTAAACTATATCACTGAGTCTTTCCATTTCACATTTGACAACATTTCAAGTGTTGATTAACTATTATACAATTCATTCCTTCTCTGTTGTGATGGGTTCAGACGTTCAAGGTCCCCAGAGGATGAATTATAATAACTTTGATCCCCTGACCTTTCATCCAGCACATTTAACATTTAAATATGTCTACAAACATGCAGAGCTAACAACATTCCCATCACGCTCAACTGTCCTTTGTGTTTTTTGCAAATTATCAAATGTTAGAATGCCAAGACACTAAACTGAGATGAAACAGTACAGTACAGTAAACACTGTACCTGTTGAACATCAGCATGTTAGCAATGTCATTGTGACATGCCGTGATGTTACACTGGGCACCACTTTAGCATCATATTGAACATGCAGGGGTGACGTAATCTTCGAATGAACGAAGTGCTACATTCCTTAACACCAGCAGAGTTGCCAGAAGGTGGCTGAGGTGGATGGCAGGTGTACAAAGTGCACGACTATCACACCAGAGACGAGGGTTTGAGTCCCATCTGTGGTTTAAGCAAAGAAGTGCATTGGTTTAGGTTAGGGAGAGATGGTGGCTTAATACAGAAAAAGTTCACTGTTAATTCAAAACCAAAATGCGCTCTCGTCCGTTTACATCAACAGAGTGCAGTCTGACTGTGGGTGACTCATGTCTCAACTTTCAACGCCACAGAGAACGAAGAGTCTATTAGACAACCCTGGATGTTGAAAATGACTCTACAGTGGTACCCAAAGCATTAAAGAGAGTATTCTTCTCTCCTCTTTTTTCAGCGAGCCAGGTAAATGATGTTAATGATGTTTTCACATCACTATTATTGAAGCCATTTGTGTTCCACTTAGTGATGTCAGTTTATGGTTTTAGGAGAATGTGGAGCAGTATCCACTACACTAGCAGGTCCTGGATGGAGCAAAGGTGGTGCAACATGTCAAAAAACCCATTCCTCTTTGTGGTGTTGCCAGAACCAGGTGATTCATGGATGTGCAGATGTGGCATGCTAGTAAACAAAATACTACAGCTAAATCTAGACTGTTGGAGTCATTGGAAGGGGTGGATTTTTTTTTTCTTTTTTAAAAAATGGCCAATATATTTATCTAAACCCTAGTGCCTCTTGGTAAGTGGAAACTATAAGTATGGATTGGCTATAGACTATAAAGAGAGAGATAGCCAGCCATGTTGAAACACCACAGCAGAGGTATTTCACAGGTGGCTGTGAGAATCCTGAGAGTTGGCTGGACAAACAGCCAGTAGCTGAATCAGACAGTAAATCCTTCTGTAGACTTCTTTCTTCTGCTGCAGTGTGTCTCCGTCTAGTCACTTACACAGATACTCCAAATCCACTCAGGATGTAACTTTTTCTCATCGAGAAAAAAGAAGAATTCCCACTGGTTTGGTCAGAGCTTAAACATGTTAATGACATACGGTACAGACAGGTGACAAGAGAGCATCTGATAAATCATGTGGCCTTCACAGTCACTACATCTCAGCTCAGGACTCCCTGTACAATCTACAGGTATTTGACCCATTCATGTTAGACTGTAGCGGCCACATGTCAGGAGAACTGAATATGTTATAGAAATATGATTGCCCTTTCATGTATATACTGTATGTGGTGCAGGCAAGGATAGATTAAATAGGTAGTTCAACATAAGTTAATGAGTTTTGTAAATATAAAACTAAATGAGTTAAGTCACCTGAACATAAGAAAAGCTCACAAAAGTGACTGTGTAGTCACATGAGTCATCATAGACTCAGACAGACTTTTACATTTCTCACTATATTCACTTCTTCATTAGACAGGAAGCCACTGTGTACCAGAGTCAGTGCAAACACAACAAGTCATTTACATTAGGTTAATGAGAAAAGATGAGTTGATTCCACTAAATTCCTGTATGATATATATATATATATATTTTTTTTTACAGTGTTTTTCTGGCCATCGAGGATAAATGTCCATAATCCATTTAGTAATCCACTAGAGGACCATCATCAGATTTGGACTTTTTCTTCTGTATTAACAGTAATCATGTTGATTACTATCTGTTTATCCATGGTCACAGTGGAAACTGGAACAGGTTAATGAAGGTTAATGACTTTCCACAGTGCACATTGGCCAAAATGTCAACCAATATAGGCTCAGCAAGAGAAACACAGGTCTAAATACGTTACAGTTTAATCCAAATCAGTCTTTATCGGTAGATTAATGTAGGTGTGGGTCAAATGTAATGTTAACTATATTTTGTTCAAAGTTCAACCAGCAACACGTGACAGTAAACAAAAATGTAACGGTACAAATAGTTTTCAAAGAAAAAAATTGCATCACATCAGCTGTGTCTGTGTCCTTAATGCCGTCTTGGAGTTGCTGCAGAGGGATACAATGCTGGTTCCAGGGTAAGAGAAGAAAGAAAAAAGATAGATACCTTTTAGGAGTTCAAAAAGCATTGTAAAATAAGAAAAGTAAGTCTAAATTTGCATGACATACTGCATGAGGTAAAAGGTATAAGACATCATTGCAAATAAGAGTCCTTCCCTGAATATTAAATGAAAACAGATTGGAAGTTTTCAAGTTTTCAATGTCTTCTTCTTCTCCATAGTCAGTATATAACCTACAAAAGATGGCGGTCAATGTGCCCCCAGTTTAGAAAAGCAGAGAGTTGGAAATTGGAAGTTATACTGCTAATTGTATCACTTTCTCCTTGCCACCAGACTCCTTTTTTGGTGGCTAAAATATGTTTTGCTGCTGACCCTGTCCACAGCAGTACATTGCTTAACAGTTCTCCTGCTGCTTCTCCAAATTTGGGTGTGCCACCCACCACCTACTGTAGGCAATACACTGACTATGGGTAAGTACATCATACAACCTCACTTCAAAGAGCCCAAATTATCTTTCATGGGGATGCCCCATAACTTCTATCTTAACACACAACACACACAGTGCTTATCCACCACAGTCACTTTTGCATATCATCTAGCTGGCAGGTGACTGGTTGTTTGGTAATTTGTATAAAGTAGGGGCTGTGTTGTGTTGATGTTCACTAGAGTCACAGAGAATCATAAGAACTTGAAGAAAGCCTAATAGAACTTTGGTGATCTTTATTTGATTGATTTAGTGTTTCTCACCTCTCCTCAAGACTGCACTTTGTTATCCTCTGGTTTGGACTCAAGTGCCAAACCAGTCTCTTCCCATTTGGAATCCTTTTATGGTCAAAGTCCCTTGGAATGTGCCAAATGTGGTATAAATGAGGGAGGAGGTTGGGGGAGGAGAATATAGTCAGGCAGTTTAGTAATGTTTTCACTATTAACTTATAATAGTTATTTATTGGGTAATGGATAAAAACACTGCTATAAGTTAATTAATTAACTATTATTTCCTGGAGGAGCTATGGACTATGGGAGTTGGAGCTTTTTTTCTGTTCAGTCAGAAAGTGTGAGC
The DNA here is from genome assembly GCA_033238685.1 of Lates japonicus. Classification (NCBI taxonomy): domain Eukaryota; kingdom Metazoa; phylum Chordata; class Actinopteri; family Centropomidae; genus Lates; species Lates japonicus. Next base: position 1,159,089 of record BRZM01000006.1, on the reverse strand, counting down.
AGGCTGTCTACTGCTAGCAGCCCAAACTAAAGATGGGGCATAGACCGATGCCAAGTTGTTTTCTTCTTGGTTTCCCTTAACTATTTTTCCAATTGTTAAGAGGGAAGATCCAGTTATCTTTTTCTTCTGTTCCAAGCTGAACTACACTGTCTACACTGTATATAAGCTACACTGCACAGTGGTTATGTTTTCATTCTGTTTAATCATACTACTGCAGTTACTGTGGTGAAAGTAACGTTAACACAATACTAACGCTGGTGTAATCAGCTATTCTATATTCTAATTTTGAAAAATGATTTATCACAAATCAAAGTAACTAGTAATATGAAATATAGGGAACTGCATTTGGAAGGTTTTCCAACACTGTCAACAAGTAACTTGATTGTAAATTAATGGTGCAGTTTTCTTTCTTCATTAGATAGTCTAGAATTTAGCATACTTTGCCCGCCCAGCTAACATTAGCTAGCGTGACTAACCTTATGGTAACTGTCTAACACTACTCTTAGTATTACCAAAAATATGCAACATAGACTCACCATTAATGTTACTCTGCACTCAAGCTAACTTAGATTTGGTACTACCAGCCAGTTAGAGTCATTATCTTATGGAGCTCCAGGTGTGACGTGTCTCAATTTGTTTACACCTCCATGTTGGCAAGAAAAGCCTGAGCAAAAACAATGGCACCAGCACCAGTTTCAAGCCATCAGAGTTCACACTTTAAATCTGCATAAATTGAATGATACATAGCAAAACTCGATAGATTAAACATTACTGACCCTTACCTAGTCTAGCTGAATCTTGATTCCCCTTGAGCCAGGCCAGAATGAAAAGGACAATTGGAAGTGACAGTTCAAAAAGACAGTGGTATGTGGCCACAGTGGTCATTAATCTTAAAAGTTTCATATATATATATATATATATATTAGTGAGCAGGTCGCCCACTAATCGGAAGATCAGCGGTTCGATCCCCGGCTCCTCCAGTCTGTGCCGAAGTATCCCTGGGCAAGATACTGAACCCCACGTTGCCCCTGATGTTTGTAACATCGGTGTGTGATATATATATATATGTATATATATATATATATATATATACACACACACACACACACACACACACACACACACACACACATATATATATACACACACACACACACACATACATACATATATATATATATATATATATATAGAGAGAGAGAGAGAGAGAGAGAGAGAGATCAGTATTTCCTATTACCCCCCTCCTCCCCTCACTTTGCCTTTAAAACAGCTCCAGTTCTCCTCAGTACACCTGTACACTGGTAGTTTTTTCCAGCATCTTGGAGAAGTTGCCTCAGTTCGTCTGTGGATTCAGGCTGTCTCAGTGTCTGCTGTCTCTTCAGGTAATCACAGACTGACTGTGTGATACTGAGATCAGGGCTTAGTGGGAGGGAGTCAGGCCATCTGTTGCGGGACTCCTTGTTCTTCTGGTCTCTGAGGATAGTTCTTTGTGACGCTGACTGTGTGTTTGGACTAGTTGTCATGCTGCGTAATTAATCTGGGACTGATCAGACACCTCCCTGATGGTACTGATAAAGGATAAAAGTAAAAACATCTACAGTGCCTAAAATGTTTGCACAGTACTGTATATATACAATATATAGTTGTATATATATATATAGTTGCCTCAGTTCGTCAACAACAACTGTATATATACAATATATACAGTGCAACAAATTTATTAGACCACCACCCAATGTTTATGCCACAGCTGCCCTAAATTAACAGCACTGGTAATTACCAAAATAATTTTCTATGTTTCTGTAATGGTTAATACACCAGTAAGTAGAAGCTTTTAAAACAAAATGATATTTTTAATGCCAAAATAGAACTATTATTGTTATCCATGAATTTTCAAAAAATAGTAAGGCACATTGTGAAAATGAAACAGTCTGCATGATAGCACTTCATATGCTGGATAGTCTCTGAGACAAATAGGGAAAGACAAAATGCGCCAAGGAAAAGGCAGGAAACAAAAGTTAACTGAAGCAGATGTCAGACACCTCAAGATTTTAAGTACCAGAGACAGAAGGAAGACCACTGGTGATCTTTAGGCAGAGATGAATGCTTCTAGAGTCTGAGAAAGTCTCCAGAATGACCATAAGCAGACGACTGACAGAACAAGGCTTAAAGGGAAGAATAGCGCCTAAGAAGCCATTATTGAGGCCTGCAAACATCCAAAAATGCGTCAGATTTACCAGGGAGCACAAACGCTGGACTGTTGATGAAGAAGGTACTCTGGACGGAGGAGTCCAAGTTTGAACTCTTCGGTTAGCATCGTCCTGTTTATGTCCTCAGAAAAGCTGGAGATGGTATGGGGTTCCATTTGTGGAAAACAGTGTGGGCTAATTAGTTAAAATCGACAGTATCATCAACGTCTACCACAACATCATAGTGCATCATGGAATCCCTTCTGAACTGAAACTGATTGGTCATGGGTTCATATACCAACAGGATAATGATCCCAAGCATACTTCAAAGCTGTGCAGAGACTATTTGGCCAAGGAAAAGGAATCTGGAGTACTGGAACTGATGGACTGGCCAAGTCAAAGTCTGGATTTGAAGCCTATTGAACAAATTTGGGATTTAGTAGATTCAAAGAGTGATCGCACAAATGTTTCAGCTAAAGCAAGTCTGTGGGAACAGCTAGAAACTATTTGGAACTCAATAACAAAAGAGACAAGTAAAAAAGTACATAAAAACAATGCCAGCAAGAATGCAAGCTGTTATCAAGGCCAAAGGAGGCCATACAAATATATTAAATCTTATATATATGTTGTCTGTGGTTATTATGTGTGGAAAAGGACTATTTAGTTGTTTCAGTTTGTTATTTTCCACATAAATAACAATACCATTTTTAGTTTTAAACAAGTTTTTGAAAGATTTCTAAAATATTTATGTATATCTCGTATTTATGACAGGTAGTCTAATAAATTTGTTAATATATATTTGTTAATACACACACACACACACACACACATATATATATGCTATATATATATATATATATATATATATATATATATATATATATATATACACACATTATTCAAGATATTTATTTACACTTTTATGAAGCCACCATATGAACATGAATATTATAACACAAATGCTCTACCGGAAATAACACATGTAATGATAATACAGACACGACAGATGATACATCAACACAACCATGTGTGTTGTTTGAGCACATCTCTTTGCAGTGTATGCAGGTCGTTTGTCCCCTTACCTCTGATACGACCCATTTACAAGCGGCAGCAGAGCTGGGCCTTCATGGTTGGTTGGTTGAAAAGATTGTGGTTTGGATTAAAATGTACCTCCTTAAGGTTAGAAGACCTTTGTTATCGCGTTCTGGCCATTTAAAATGTAGTTAAGGCTGTGGAACAGTCATGAATAATGAGAAACACCAATTTATTGGTTTCATGGGAAACAAAACCTCATCACTCCTAGTGTGGAGTTTTTTCGATCTTTAAATCATCACCGCTTATTTTCATTCAGTATCTGGCAGCCACTAGAGGTAACCTAAAATTAAAACCTAACTGGAGTCGTAATAAGCTGCTGCACGAACCTTTGGGCTGTTTACTACAGGGCAGATATTTTGTAATAATAGCTTTGTTTCTCTGTGAATCTGAATTAAGAAGAAAGGCTCAGTGGTTACAGAGCAAATGTCCTGACCTCTATTCAAGACATGACTGAAATGTCTGTAAGTCCAGTTGTCCTGCAGTCAGCTGACTCGCTCATTCTCAAAGAACTCCATTTGAATAAATGTACTTCCAATTTAGTGTATTGTGTTTATTACTTGAATACCATTGTCTCATCGTTTTGGTGGTGAGTGGTGCTGTGTGTGTGTGTGTGTGTGTGTGCGCCTCATATTTTTCTTTCAGTAGATGTGACCACTGTGACTCATTTATATCGTCGTACAGTTGTTTGTCTGAAACAGTATTACCAAAATAATATAAAAACAATCATATAACTCTATTGAAATGGTGTAGAAACCTCTCTCTCCTCTGTGTGTGTGTGTGTCAGCTGGTTTCCAGTCCACATGTCTGGCTGGTTTGCTGTGGTTGTATACTCTGTCTAAACAAACCACAGTGTCTTGCTAATCAGGCTTCTGCCTTGCATTTTATACATCAGTTTGAACCTCTGGGCCTCCTAATTCACCGTGCTGTGGGACACTGTCAAACACTCCTCCACCGCACACATGGTTTCCAGTATTCGCCATACATGTGTGTGCTCCACAGCATCTTTCAGACATAACCTTTTATATGGCTGTCAGTGCGCACATGTACCCATCCTGTGTAAGTGTCTGTCAAACACTCCCACACGTGTCTAAGTAGTATATGAAGGAGTTGTGCTGCTGCTGCTACTGTGCATGGCTGCTTTGGTTACATGTAACTGTGCTAATCCGTTATTAAATCTTAACATTATATAGTGTGTATATACTGGTAATTATATTTAACATTATTTATCCTATTTATTCTATTCTTATTGTTTCATGTTTATTTAAAGGCTTTGTTTTTTTTACTGCTTATTGGAGCTATGTCTGGCACAACAATTTCCTTCGGGATTAATAAAGTTCTTATCTTATACGTATTGAGGGTGTGTTATTTGGCTGTGGGTGTTCTGGGTCCAACTGATCTGGTTTAAAGTCCTATTACCAGAAGGAGCAATAAGCATTTAATTGATCTTCAAGGGCACTCCACTCCACAATGTTTACACATCTAGATCACTTTATTGGTCACAGGAGCACTGTAATGTCTTCCATGGCTCAAGTCTGACAAATGTGTCAATGTCATAGTGATGTCATCAGGGTAATCTTGGTCTGGACTCCAAGATGATTTGAACAAAGCCTGCATTACAAACTGGAGGTGAGGCATGACCATGCAGGGACTGGTTGACATTCTCAGAGTATCCTTAATCTTTAAGACTGTTCAATTAAACCAACAGCGCTTTATCAACATTAGTGTATATTTAAAAGGTCAGACTGGAGCAAAAGCCTGTTGGCTTCTGAAACACAAACTAGGATGAAACTTTACTTCTCTCCATATTCTGAAATAGTGTTTGAGTCCTCAGTGAGTTAGAGGTAACAGCTCTGTCTCCTATGGTCTCTCTGTGAGGTGTCACAGAGTGACCCTCCTCCTCCACCACGTGCACACCTCGATCTTTCATTCTCTCTCCCTTTTTGTAGGTCTCATCTCTCCCAGCCCTTACTTCAGGCGGCTGACGTTTGACGTGTCCTCCATGGAGAAGAACATCCAACCTGGTGAAGGCTGAGCTCAGGATCTTCCGTCTTCAAAACCCTATGGCCAGTGTCAGAGCAGCGTATCAGGCTCTACCAGGTACACACTTTCCTCTGGACTGACAACTGCGGCTGGGTTTCAGCAGTTATTTATTATTGAGCTAGGAAGATTTGTTGTTTGCTATAAATATAGTAATCAAATATGGCATCCTGGCAGTTACTGTATGTGTTTATATTACATGCTTTTGTTCTGCGATGCTAACATTACTGTCCATGTTTGTTCCTCTGTATCTCTGGCTGATGGATCTGTCGTCAGGTCTCTCTCAGATGTTAATACTAACCTAACATTAGAGATGTGGTCAGTCTCTGGCGTTAGCTGCTGTCCAGTAATACCTGTCACATGACTGATGAGGATGTGTGGGCTGTTTTTATTCATCATATCTCACTAGCTGCTTTCATGTGTTGCTTTATTGTAATTACTGTGCATAGATTCACTGACCTTCTGAGGAGTTCACCTCCTGACAGCGTGTTCAGTTCAGCAACTTCTCTGCGTCTCTGTAGTTCAATAGAGGCTGCGTAAGTCAGTCGATCCAACATCACACACCTTTGTTAGGCAGCTGTCAATCTCCTTTATGTCAGCCACAAAAACAAGATTCTTCCGCACGGTCTCTTCTGACCTTGGAACTTTAACTTTAAATCCATAGATGAATTCCTAAATTATATATTGCTGTTTTGTTATGAGAGAAAAGAGTGAAATTAGTCTTTTACTTTGAAATTATACTAACACTCTACCTTTAAATATATATATATATATATATATATATATATATATATATATATATATACACACATTATTCAAGATATTTGTTTACACTTTTTATGGGCTACCATATGAACATGAATATTATAACACAAATGCTCTACCCGGAAATAACACATGTGCTGTGTAAATAATACAGACACACGACAGATGATACATCAACACAACCATGTGTGTTGTTTTTGACACATCTCTTTTTGCAGTGTATACAGGTCGTTTGTCCCCACCCTCTGATACGACCCATTTACAGCGGCAGCAGACTGGACCTTCATCACCATGGTTGGTTAGGTTTAAGAAAAGATTGTGGTTTGGATTAAAATATGTACCTCCTTAAGGTTAGAAGACCTTTGTTATCATGGTTACAATAATTAAAATGTGATTAAGGCTGTGGAACAGTCATGAATAATAGAAACACAGACTATTGGTTTCATATGGGAAACAAACATCCACCTCAGCCTCCTCCTAGTGTGGAGTTTTTCGATCTTTAATCTGCATCACCCGCTTATTTCCTCCAGTCATTATCTGTACAGCCACTAGAGGTAACCTAAAATTAAAACCTAACTATAGGTCGTAATAAGCTGCTGCACAGACGACCTTTGGGCTGTTTTTCACAGAAGACAGACTTGAATATTTTGTAATAGTAAACTTTGTTTCTCTGTGAATCTGAATTAAGAAGAGAAAGGCTCAGTGGACCACAGAGCAAATGTCCTGACCTCTGTTCAAGACATGACTGAGCAAATGTCTGTAAGAATCCAGTTGTCCTGCAGTCAGCTGACTCGCTCATTTCTCAAAGACTCCATTTGAATAAATGTACTTCAATTTAGTGTATTGTGTTTTATTACTTGAATACCATTGTCATCGTTTTGGTGGTGGTGGTGCTGTGTGTGTGTGTGTGTGTGTGTGTATACTCATATTTTTCTTTCAGTAGATGTGACCACTGTGACTCATTTATATCGTCATTACAGTTGTTTGTCTGAAACAGTATTACCAAAATAATATATAAAAAATAATCATACTCAACTCTATTGAAATGGTGTGAGAAACCTCTCTCCTCTGTGTGTGTGTGTGTGTCAGCTGGTTCCAGTCCACATGTCTGGCTGGTTGCTGTGGTTGTATACTCTGTCTAAACAAACCACAGTGTCTTGCTAATCCCAGGCTTCTGCCTTACGTTTTAGCCATCAGTTTTAGACCTCTGGGCCTCCTAATTCACCGTGCTGTGGGACACTGTCAAACACTCCTCCACCGCACACATGGTTTCCAGTATTACGCCATACATGTGTGTGTGCTCCACAGCATCTTTCAGACATAGCAACACATATGGCTGTCAGTGCTGCGCGTGTCACCCCCATCCTGTGTAAGTGTCTGTCAAACACTCCCACACACGTGTCTAAGTAGTATATGAAGGGGATTGTGCTGCTGCTGCTACTGTGCATGGCTGCTTTAGTTACATGTAACTGTGTGCTAATCCGTTGTTAAATCTGCTGTTATATAGTGTGTATATACTGGTGGATATATTTAACATTATATTTATCCTATTTTATTCTATTCTTATTGTTTCATGTTTATTTAAGGGCTTTGTTTTTTTTACTGCTTATTGGAGCTATGTCTGGCACAACAATTTCCTTCGGGATTAATAAAGTTCTTATCTTATCGTATTGAGGGAGTGTGTTATTTGGCTGTGGGTGTTCTGGGTCAACTGATCTGGATTTTAAAAGTCTAATACCAGAAGGAACAATAAGCATTTAAATTGATCTTTAAAGGGGCACTCCACTCCACAATGTTTACACATCTAGATCACTTTGTTGGTCACAGGGAGCACTGTAATGTCTTCCATGGCTCAAGTCTGACAGAGTAATGTCAATGTCATAGTGATGTCATCAGGGTAATCTTGGTCTGGACTCCAAGACTGATTTTGAACAGAAAGCCTGCATTACAAACTGGAGGTGTAGAGCACTGACCATGCAGGGACTGGACTGACATTCTCAGAGTATCCCTTAATCTTTTAAGACTGTTCAATTAAACCAACAGCGCTTTATCAACTTATTGGTAATTGTATATTTAAAAAGGTCAGACTGGAGCCAAAGCCCTGTTGGCTTCTGAAACACGAGCTAGGATGAAACTTTACTTCTCTCCATATTCTGAAATGAGTGTTTGAGTCCTCAGTGAGAGTTAGAGGTAACCAGCTCTGTCTCTCCTATGGTCTCTGTGAGGTGTCCACAGAGGTGACCCCCTCCCTCTCCACCACGCCGTGCACACCTCAGTCTTTCATTCTCTCTCCTTTTTGTAGATGTCATCTCTCCCACACACTTCAACCCTTACTTCAGGCGGCTGACGTTTGACGTGTCCTCCATGGAGAAGAACGCATCCAACCTGGTGAAGGCTGAGCTCAGGATCTTCCGTCTTCAAAACCCTGTGGCCCGAGTGTCAGAGCAGCGTATCGAGCTCTACCAGGTACACACTCTTTCCTCTGGACTGACAACTGCAGCTGGGTTTTTGTGATTCATTATTTATTATTCAGGCTAGGAAGATTTGTTGTTTACTATAAATGTATAATGAAATCAAAATATGGCATCCTGGCAGTTACTGTATGTGTTTATATTACATGCTTTTGTTCTGGAAATGCTAACATTACTGTTCACATGTTCCCTCTGTGTCTCTCTGCTTCAGTGGACTCTGTAAGTCAGGTCTCTCTCAGATGTTAATACTAACCTAACATTAGAGATGTGGTCAGTGTCTGACGTTAGCTGCTGTCAGTAATACCTGTCACATGACTGATGAGGATGTGTGCAGGCTGTTTTTTATTCATCATATCTCACTGGCTGCTTTCATGTGTTGCTTTGTGTAATTACTGTGCATGAATTCACTGACCAGCTACAGGAGTTCACCTCCTGACAGCGTGTTCAGTTCAGCAGCTTCTCTCGTCTCTGTGGTTCAATAGAGCTGCGTAAGTCAGTCAGTCAGCATCACACACCTTTGTTAGGCAGCTGTCAGTCTCCTTTATGTCAGCCACAAAAACAAGATTCTTCCACACAGTCTGTTCTGACCATGGAACTTTAACTTTAAATCCATAGATAAGGTCCTAAATTATATGTTGCTGTTTTGTTATGAGAGAAAAGAGTGAAAATTAGTCTTTTACTTTGAAATTATACTAACACTCTACCTTTAAATAGAAAACAGGACAATAGTGTTCCAACAAAATCCAGTCAAAGCTGTTAGATAAGCAGTTTTCTGGTGGTTGTTTAGTTATTTCAGGTGTAGAGGCCCAACACTCTCCTGCTTCTTCAGTGCAGCAACTGTGTTAGAAACTAATTATAAGTCACTTTCTAAAAAGGGAGCATTGTTTATAAGTTATTAATGGTTTGTGACTTATTTGCTAGTGCTGTATAGATCCATTATGAGGTTTTAGCTCTATAATTCATCAGGAAACTAAAGAGACAGACCAATCTGCAGCTTAAATCTGATTCAGACCACAATTTGGCAGCTGTGTGTTGTTTCAGTCGCACCTCTGACTGACTCTCCCTGATGCTTTTGTGGTTTCAAACCTTCATCACTCACTTATAACATGGTATTGCACTTGTTCATACACTCAGAAAGTGACAGACGAGTAAAGAATGAACAGAGGAGTTCAAACCCTGTTTCATTTCTCATCTCCACATAGCTGACCAATGACTGCTTAATGTTGAAGGGTTGTCAGTCTCAGAAAGTGACACAATATATCAGACTCAACCCTCATTATTCTGACCTTAAGAGAGCTGTGTGAGGACAGGGGGTGTCAGACACTTTGGAGTGTACTGACGTCTAAAATAGTGACAGCCTCCTACAGTCAAGTAGTAAATCCAGGGAAAGGCTGCAGATTTTAGAAAGGCCAGAGCATTAATAAGACAGCTATGAGCACCAGAGATGGAGACAAAAGGAGAAAAAGAAAAGAGCAGGGCAACAAACTCTTGTTAAACCCCTGATGCTGTAAACACCTGCCCCCCAACAACCATAACACTCACTCTAAACTTCAGGCTGCTACTGTTGAGCAGGGTTCAGTGGTCATAGGCCTGTAACACATTGTCTGTCAGCCTGTCTGCACCAGCCAGTTCCCATGCTGTGTTTACATCCAGATGAGGAGACGACAGCTGAGCTAAACACAGCTCCAAACAGGGAGAGTTTCTCACACAAACCACAGGCCTGCAAATGTGTGAGGGAGGAAGGGACAGGCCGGTACAAAGAGGGAGACCTGATAACATCCACCTCATTCACATTCATCAGACACACACACACACTCATTCATGTCTATATATAACTAAACTTAACATCTCATGTAGAAATGTTTGGAGGTATTTCAGCTTGTGATGTAGAGTTTGGACTGTGATAAATATCCTGCACGTTTCTATAGCTCACACACTCAGATCACACACTCAGATCTCACCATCAGAGAGCAAAAGGGAGCTGTACAAGATTTCTTTCCTTCCTACACCAGTGTCACTGATTAAAGCAGCATTTCTCATATGCACAATGAGTCTCAATCAATTAAAACTATGACATGACCAAATTTATTTGAAGCAGGTTTTCAGTAAACATTGTGTCTGTCCCTGTTATCACCAGCTTGTTCTGTGTGTTATGACATTAATCATACACACTGACAGACTCAGAGGGTGATGCTGAAATGTTTCTATCAAAAAAGGTCCTGTTTTCTCCTATTGTCAGGCAGAACAAAATACACAAACAGAACACCACAGGACAATTCAGTCACAAAAATAGCCCTCACACACACACACATACAACATTCACAAATATTTTAGAAATATCAGGAAGTAAACTTTAGAACAAATTAACAACTGACTTCAGTATTGTTGGTGGAAACCAGTCTGTCCCAGTTCAGAGTTAGTATGAGGAACTTTTAAAGGGTGGACTCACAATTTTCAAGTCTGTCTTAAAGTAATATTCATATGCCCATATGAACATTGAAACAGTGTTTGTGGTTGTTCCTCCTGTTCATACTGAAGTGAAGAGGACAAAGTTAATATAAGACTTCAGCTGTCACTGACACTGTAGATTCCGATCACACCTCAACTGTCCTGAGTAAAAACATCTCCTCTATCCCTGCTATTATTAACTGCCGCAACAAAAAGGTGAGACACATGCACCAAAGTCAGTGTTAGATTTTAGATGTAACTAATACTTTTTCTCTGTCCAACACTTCATCTTGTGCATTATAATAAGTAGGTCTTATCAAGAATTATAAAAAGGCAGTAAGTCTGCTGTTTGTCAGAAACAGTGACAGAGCTGACAGACAGTGGTGAAAATTAAACATCCATCTTGACATCTTAAAGGATCATGTGAAAATTTACAATAACACTGGTAAAACCTCTGCTTAGGAAGAATGATTTTGAAACTAGTGACATTACAACAACTCTCCACTGTCTGTCTTGTAGCTCCTCAGGGTTTTTTTGTGGTATTTTTAATCTTGTCTGCAAAGTACTTTGGGCTCCATCTTTGCATGTGAAGTGCTAATCAAATTATTATTATTATTAATATTATAAACAATAATAATCAGCAACTTGTCCATCTGATTCTCTTCAGTCTAAAGTTTGTGTGTGAGCTCCAGTGTCTCCTCCATCAGGTTTCCCACAGCAGCTCTAACAGGAGATGTGAGTGAAAGCAGCAATGTGTGTTACACATTAGGCAGAGATGAGCCAACATAAACACATGGTTCTGAAGGACAGCAGAATAACAGAGGTCTGTCCAGCATCTGGTTACACTCTCACTGCTCCTCCCAGACCTGGCCAATCAATCAGAGAGAAAAGAGCAGGCTGTTAGACCTCAACCACCTGTCCTCCAAGACTACTGTTGCTGCCTGTGTGTCTTCTCCTTTGATGGATTTTCTATTATGACTGCTCTGATAAATCATGGAGTGTGGCTGAAATATTGTCCATGCTTCATTCAGGAGCCTAGTTATCAATCATTAAGTTAATCAAATGGGAGTCTTTCCTCATTTGCATGAATTCAGACAACAACGTCTCTACAAAGGTTTCATTCAGCTACATCCACCTACTGCTGCCTGAATCTACATCTGCAGTGCCACCATACATGCAGCCATTTTCCTCTCCAAATCAGAGGAAAACTGTCTTCTGTCTGTTTATACTACGCTGGTACGTGTGTGTAGATCGTGAATCAGACAACATTTTGATAAGTCAGTCTGTCAAGATAAAGATTACAATGGTGGGGGCTCCATCATCAGGTTTCACATCCATGTTGGGGTGGAGCCTGGATCATGTAGATGACACCCCTTACACTGACAGACACTATGGCAGAGTGACAGGACCAGATGAAAGGAAGAACCAGCAGAGATGATGCTGTCAGTTGACCCACCACTTCAGTCCAGACTGACACATACCTCTACAGCTATGAAATCTATTGAAATGAACTGTAGTCCAGACTGTGGTGTGTTGAACTCTGACTATTTCTCTTTAACTGCTGAGACTATTACAGTGCAGTTATTTGGTGCCACCTGACTGTGTGGCATCATTTTCTCTGTCCACCTGAATCAAACACTCTAAAGCCTTATTTCGGTTTCATAGCTCTGACCTCTCATGCCTCTGGTTTGTCCACAGATTTTAGGACACAAAGACCTGACATCCCCAACACAGCGGTATATTGACAGCAAGGTGGTACGAACACAGACAGAGGGAGAGTGGCTGTCCTTTGACGTCACAGAGGCAGTGAGTGAATGGCTGAACCACAGAGGTGGGTGCATACTCTCCACATCACTCATCACTTACTACATGAGTTACACTGTGACTTTACCTTGTCATGACTTTTGTTCCTCCACAGACAGAAACAGTGGATTCAAGATCAGCCTGCACTGCCCATGCTGTACATTTGTACCATCAAATAACTACATTATTCCCAACAAGAGTGAGGAGCTGGAGGCACGGTTTGCAGGTTATTTGATTCAAAAAACCATTAAGGAATGTAAAAGTCTGAGTCTGGTGATTGGTGGTGCTTTATTTTATTGTTTTATTTAATTTATTTTTGCCATTAATGGTCTGAAAACAACAATTATAAACAGTTATAGACATTTTTCATTCACCTCCTGCATTGGATGAGGGGCAGCACAGTGGAAGATTCCAGGTTCCAACCTCTCTAGCCCTGTGATACCCCGCCTGTCAGCCAGTGTCAGCTGAGATTGCCCCACCCCACCCCACCCCCATGACCCTCAGAGGATAAGTGGTACAGATAATAAATGTAGGCCTGTCATATACAACAGCCAGAAAGGAAAGAACTCCGGAGAATCCAGAGAGATGGAAGCCTAGTCTGAGAGATAAGGTGATGAAAAGAGCCAATATGTGTTTGTGTGCACTGTATACATACACATGGGCTAATTCCAGGCTATCAGGCCTGAAGAAAACAGAGGGACTGTGGAGCTGGGTCATCATTGTCCCAGGGCCTTCAGTCCAACAACACAGACCAGCTACTCTACATATAGGTCTACTGCCACCAGATATTCACAGCAGATCCCAAAATTCATTTGCATATTGTCTTTTTATCTCTTACCAGCAGCTTCCAACTTGAAGCTTTTCTGATTGGAAACGAACAAAAATCTGTAACATTGGAGAGGCTTTGACCAGGCACTCTGACACTCTGACCACATATCAGATATTTTCATCTGTTAATTAACACTTTCTTATAGCGAGGTGCATCTTATTAATCTCTCTCTTACATTTCCAGGTATTGATGACAGCTTCATCCATGGTGGTGACCTGAAGGGGTTTAAGAGGCGGCGGCACAGTGCTCGGGCTCCACACCTCCTCCTCATGCTGCTGCCTTCATACCGGCTGGAGTCCCAGTCCCAGTCCCCGCACAAGAACCATCGATCCAAGAGAGCCCTGGATGCCGCCTACTGCTCCAAGTACTAACCTGGAATTCACACTCATCAGACACATCAGGATAAATTTTTACATATGTTAAATCTGCCTCAGGTTTCAGGAATCATGGTGAAATGTTTAGTGTTAAGCAGCCAAATGCTCCTGTGTCACAAGTGCTTATACTTTCACACATTCCATGGCACCAGCTTGTTTTAATTCTCTGGATAGTGGATATTTGCATTAAATTGATGTCAGTTGTACTGACACAACACAGGTACACATTGTGTGTCTATAGATAGAGAACACCACTGACAGTAATTCCTCTTTGTGTCAGACTGAGGCAGGCTCCAGTACATTAGTAGAATGAGTAAAACCTTGGTACTGGAAAAATTTCTTAATGTTCTGCTTGTCATACAACCAGCTCATAACCTATTTGCAGATGTGTTTGGTTTAGTTGTAGTCAAGTAGGAACAGGTCAGAAAACATGAAAACACATGAGTCAAAGCCAAGCAGTAAAAATTTTACCCAAACTGTGCATCGTAAACATCCACCACAATCTAGGAAGCAAAACTCTGTGCTTTGACCCAGAGCTCAACTACCTGACCTGAACTTGACCACCCCCCTCCTGTATCGGGTTTAAGTCAGGTTCAGTCAGGCCCAGGCTGGGTTCTAGTTTGGTTGTTCTGTCAGTCGTTTGCACACATATAAGACGTGTTTGAAGTAGATCTGCAGCCACTGAGACGTACAGAAAAGCCCTTCTCTGAACACAGACAGGCCTCACTATCCCCCACAAACACTGAGCTCATAAAACAACTACCAGAATCATACAGCCCATCACTGTGTGCGGTGTCATTGTGTTCCCTAGTCCCAGCAGTTAGCCTGCACCATGACTCAGCTCTGCCCTTCATCTGTTGTAGAAATGTTCAGGACAACTGCTGCTTACGCTCCCTCTACATCGATTTTAAGAAGGACCTGGGCTGGAGGTGGATCCACGAGCCAAAGGGATACGAGGCAAACTTCTGTGCCGGGGCGTGTCCATATCTGTGGAGTGCCGACACCCAGCATTCAAAGGTAGTGTATGAGGGATGGGGTCAAAGGTTAAACAGTCTGTTAGTAAGGTCAATAACTTGAGTGTTTTAGTTAGTTACATCATGGTATGGCTGTAATTCCTGTGTTCCAGGTGTTAGGTCACTATACCGCAAACCCCGAAGCATCAGCATCTCCCTGCTGCGTCTCCCAGGACCTGGAGCCCCTCACCATTCTCTATTACATCGTCAAGACCCCTAAAATAGAGCAGCTCTCCAATATGAAGGTCAAGTCCTGCAAGAATTACTGCAGCTAGAAGCCAACACAAACACACACACACACACACACACACACACACACACACACACACACACACACACACATACAGTAGACTTGGACATACATTCAATTGAAGCCACAACTGTCTTTCCTGCACTACTATAATTGCAGCAGTGTTTTCCACACAGGCACAGTCAACAGTGGTGTGTTAGAGAACAGAGTGCAGAACAGTTCATTACGCACAACATACGCAACCAGTGCTGTCACGTGCAGAAACTTGACTTTGATACCAGTGCTAAATGGCAGAAGTACAGTGTTGGACTGCAGTATTTGGTGTAGGTTTCACTCTTATATTGAGACTTTGATGATTATGCGAGTCCATGTCACAATTCTGTTGCATCATAGCTTTCCAAGCATCAGGAGCTGTTAAGTGATCTCACATCAACAGGTAGCTTTTTATACCGTACCTTCTTCTCCTGGAGAACCAGTGTTGTTTGGTGCTGCACAAGTGTGAATGACACTGGGAACAAACAAAACTGTGGGTTGCAAAGGGTATACCCTGCGGTGACAGTGTGCAATAATACATACTGCCCATATGACATTTATATGTAACAGAGGGTTTTAGATGTTAATCATTGCTGTGTTTGAGTGAAAATAATTCATCGATAACTAGCAGCATTATCAGCGGTTAACATGATCAACCAAAGCACAGTGCCAGTCCAGTACTATAAGATACGGTACCATTGTGGCCACTAGATACTGTTTTAAAAACATCAGCTGGTTTGAAATTTATGATAGATCTCAACTGATGAATCTGACGGTTTTGAGTACAGTGCAGTCATCAGCTGAACTAAACAAAACTGGTGACTTGAGAAAGTTTTCCTGTTTGTTTGTGGGAAAATGTCCTCTACACACACATCTGACACAATTTTTAATGAACAAATTGAATGATAGAGATTTTAAAGTTGCCATGGTGACAGCTCTGGTTATTATTTGAGTTTCCTGCAGATTCCAGTGCATGTTTGCACTTTGGTGGAAATTTGAGCTAGCATTGAAAATAATTTGTAAATATTTTGTAGTGGTATCAAAGCCATGTCAGAAGGTGGATTATTGTGGCCCACTGCACATATACAATATAGCTACATACATACAGTACATACATGCAATCACACAGATATGGCTTTGCAGGTGAACTATATCTTTTGGCATTTTGACCTATCAGCATCCTCACACTTGTCACACGAGACAGTAAAACAAACACTGGAAGTACTAGAAATGATAAGTGTCTATGAAATAGTCATAAAAAATAACACAGCCCACCCCAACACCCACCACACTTCACTGCTCTCTCCCCTGCCTCACACTTCCCACTCTGGTCTTCTGATCGCTCCCTGTCCTCTTCTCTACTTTGTCTTTGCTGTATCCTTTGTAATTTTCTTAATATTTCCCATTTCCACTCTAACTTTAACACAGTCATGGTTATGGTTTGGCCTCCACCCCCAGATTTGGACGGAGAAGTAGATAACATCCAATCTCACACTGTACCTTGGAAAATGACTGATTTTGAAGTAATGTGACCACAAAAGAAAACTAATGCATCTATAGAATGTAAGGATCTTCGGTTTATTGTGACAATGCTCTTATTTTGTAGAATACCATTAGTTCTGTTTAATATGAAAGAGAGAACTCATTTCTGAATCACAAGAATCCATATTTACTTAAAATCCAACTGTGGAACACTAAAGTACAACAGTTGTAAAGCTTCACTCCATTCCTCCAAATAAAAGCTAAAAATACAAAAATCATCCATTCTATATTTAGCATTTAATAAAACTCATTCCCATAAACATGAGGAATCTGCTGGTTAACATGCTGCTGGTCAGAAAACAGAATATTTACCTTTATCAACCACCGTCAAATAATTTAATGTCGGATTGTGTTTAACGAACAGGACCAGTCAACTGATAACTTCAAGTTGAATACTGAAATCAGAGCCAAATTCAAACAATGAAAAAAATGACTGAATAGTCCAGTGTTGTTGGAACCAGGAGAAAACTGAAACATTAGACTTATTTTGTAATAAACCAAGATAATCCCCTTAATGTTATGAAGATACAAATTCACTGTGAAGAATCATCATCATGTACTTTACTGTACTGGGTGATGGCGAGTGGCATCTACCTCAGCACATACAATTCAATCCACAACAACTAGAGAGTGTATATTCAGAGGAGAGATGTGCTCTGACTGATAGTGACTATGCTTGGGAAGCTGTTGGAGGTAGTGTGATGAAGATTACAAATAGTGTTAATAAAGTAGAGTAGTGCTTTAGTAAATTTGTCAACCAGCAGCACGCAACAGCTGCAGCTGTAGCAGTGTTCAGTAGAGTCATCAGTGTGTCATCTTACTACCAACAGCTTTGAGGTTTGTCACAACCTGCAAAAAGCTGTCTGTCAGTCATTATCTTTTATTTCTTTCATAAAACAATTACACTGATGCTGTTTGAAATTTTCTGTTAAAATACTTAGTTTTCTTAGTTAGTCCCCAGACCCCTAACACATTAGAAGTGTTGATGTGGGTGACTGATCTCCCAGCCCTGTAGTATTTAGTGCCAATGGACTTACTGAATAGCGGAAATAAAGAGCTGACTCCAACTCTGTCCTTGATAGAGCTGTTATTTTTATGTGTATTTATTATTTGTTTTGATGATGGTGATGATATTGTGACCGACTATATGTATTGCTAGCATAAATATTGTTATGAATTGCTCAATAATGGTAAATAATTATTTAAGTTTCAAGGGGAAATGAGTGTGTGTCTGTCTGCAGTGTCTGCAGCGTGCTCACTTCCCTGTCCTCTCTGGAGTTTTAAGTCCTCCTACACTTGTAGTGTCCTGACTGTGGAAAACCACAAAGACAAATAGAGGCTCATGTTTCCATCATTTGTGTAATGCAATCATACCTCGTAACATGATCCATGATCAAAGGAGGATACTTCAGAAAGACAGGCAAACACATCAAATGGGATTCTGCGGCACATGAGACAAAGGAGGATGTTACTGTATGCTACAGTAACACAACACATCACAACACAACAACACACACAACACAATACAACAACACAACAACACAAAACAATACATCACAACAACAGCACAAAACACAACCACAACAACACAGCACAACAACACAGAACACAACATAACCCAACAAAACAGAACACATAATATATCGCAACAATGGTAAATGGACTGTACTTACATAGCGCTTTTCTAGTCTTTTCGACCACTCAAAGAGCTTCACACTACAGATCACATTCACCCCATTCACACACACATTCATACAGCACTTGTCTATACAATAGTGCTTTCTAGCACAGACACACACATTCGCACACCGATGTCACCTCCAGACTGGAGGAGCCGGGAATCGAACCTTCTGATTGGTGGGCAACACAACACAATATGGTTTGCATTCTCATACTAGCCCTAGCTTGATTTTCAGAACTTGCCTAAAGCTTTAAGAGACCCCCTCCTAATGTGTTCTCAGTGGAAGTGATGGAGGACAGAATCCACAGTCCTCCGTCTATGCAACTACAAATTCCACAGTTTATCTGAAGTTAATGAGACTTCCGTGTTCTGAATTAGACACATCAGTCTAACTCATCAGAATCAGAATCGGTTTTATTGGCCATGTATGTTGTTTGTTTCTGACTGTTGGTGTCTCTCTAACAGAAATACATATAAAAGTAAAAAAATAAAATAGAATAAAATAAATATACAATATACATGCTATATACAATGTAGATGTAATGTACAGTGCGTATCACAGTGATGTCATCTGTTAGTGAATGTAATGGCTTGGGGAAAGAAGCTGCTCATCCTCATCAGCTGTGGCAGGGGGATACTAACACACTTTGGTGGTTTCCAGTTTATTTCCGCCTGAAATGACTCCACATATGGGTCAGGCTCAAGCAGCTCACATCAAGACGAACTGATGAAGCCAGAGAGGACGATAATGGTTACAAGAAAACACGATTTATACACTATATATCAGTTGAAAATCTCCACACTAGTTTGTGTCCCCACCACCTGTGAAACCGAACTTCTTCTCCTTTAAGATGACTCGCTAGAACTCTACAGAACCTAAATAATCTAAAAATTTAAAGGTCATGTTGGGGGGCTTTTACTGCTAATGATACCATGATGCAGACAGTATGAGAGAGATACGATGGGTGGTGTCAGGAGAAATGGGAGTGAGAGCAGCATTAACAGCGTGTGGGAGGTTTTTGTCAGCTCTGGAATGAGGCTTTCCACCAGAAAGTCTGCGTGGTGATAAATGAAGACCGTGTGGTCCCGGCTCTGTGTGGTTTCTGTCCAGGGGAGATGACCAGGGGAGAGCCTGGCACTGGCTCCCAGTCATAATCTGGACCTCCACAAATTCTAATTCGGCATCTCAGTTGAAAACTATTGAAGTGTCGTTATCTGGGTCATTGGCGATTTGGTTGAGCAGAGCAGAGCTGGAATACACGCTGATGATATATCACCCTTTTACCAGTCAGTCAGTCACATATGACTCCAGCCTACAGTTATATTAGATATTAGATATTGTACATACCGTCATAGCCCGTGCAGACATTGTGTACTAAACACTGTTTTCATTCAGTTAGAGCTGCTTTCATCATTAATCAGTTTTTTTTAATGTTAACAAGAGATCAGGCAGAAAGGAATAGTTTGAATTTACTGAAGAAAACTGATGCAGGCTACAGAAGTGAGTCATGCAGTGACACTATTGGTGGTCATCACAACATGAGAGTCAGTGAAGTGTGTGCAGCCCTCCTCTGGATCCTGCTCCAATTATCTGCAGGAAACAAGATGGCATCTTAAACGCTTCAAGGAAGTCTTTCATCTGAGAACAACAGGGGCTCACACAACTGCAGAACTCACTGACTGAAGGCACCAGGCCACTCACTTATTTCAGGGTTAAATATTGTGCTTAAGATTTGGATAATTTAGAATATTGTTATATAATAATCTGCATTTAATGATGAATTTGAAAGCCAGGCAGTTTCCAGAGGTTTGAGGATAAAACACTGACAGGACAAGGCAGCTAAAAGGTATAAATGAAAGAGGAAAAGTCAAACTCATAACAAAAGAAAACCGTCCTACAAAGATGTGCTTTTAATAGATCATATTGTGTGTATAATGGGTTGGAAGGAAATCCCTCTGGTTAAGGTGAGAGTGACAGTGATGCCAGAAGCTAACATTAACCTCAACACCGCTCTGTTACAGGGGAACTTCACCAATCTGACACCTTGGCATGTGTCTCCAGGTGTTGGGGAGAACTATGTGAACATAGTGGCACACAGCCTTTAGTCTGTCCTTTTGGTCTGCAAGTGACATCACTTGAGTCAGCATTGGTTTGGTCTGCAAGATAAAAGTTTAAAAGCCATTTCACTGACTCAACAGAGGGAAGCATAATTCTATTCAGTGTTATTGGTGCAGCATTGAAGTGTGGAGTTCTGCTGCAGACGGGACTCTAACAAACTCATTCATATGATTTGTATTAAAAGATAATGAACACAAATCATATGTGTATAAATGAATCATTTTATATAACTGAACAGTACATGTTTCATGCTGTGATGGGTTAATCTGTTTCTCTTGAGCAGCTTGTAATGTACATACTCCAGACTTCCTTCTGGATTTCAGCTGGGTTGAAAACCATCCAAAGTGAGCTGATGAATATTTAGACTTTTGGGGCACTGGTTACTAAAATATCAGGGAGTGTAGTAATGTGCTGTCATGGTTTCACTTACTTAAAGACACACTCCCTAATTTTATTCTGACCAAAGTCCTAAATGTGCCCTCAGCTCTCTGATGTGGTAGAGAGGAGAGGAGGTCTGTGGCAGACAGAGATGAGCTGCCACAGGACAACTGGAACTGATCATGGAGTCTAACCGGTTGACTTTGGCTTGAATCTTGAATCTTGAATACAATCAGATTCCTGAGGCTGGTGGAACATTTCTTCAGTATCTGTCTTGCACATATAGGTACCACAAGTGTGAAGTGAGAGGGTGAGGTGAAGTGCTGTTGGATGTTGCTCAGAGGCTGTGAAGGGCCCTCTGTCCTGGGCCCTGCAGCAGCCAGTTCCTGTGAGAGGCCTGGGAGTCTGCAGCAGGGGAGAGTGTAGATTTTCAGGGTGAAAGGGCTCACTGGAGACTCATTGGAGATTTCAGTTACTCAGCTGCAGCTGCCGGCGCACAATAACACAAAATCAGAGAGAGGTACTCAAACTGTGACATCAGCAGTCAGCAACGCACTGGCTCCTATCAGCAGAGAAAATCTCAGAGGCTGGGTCACTGACAGAAAGTACATGTCTAACCACTTAATGTGTATTTGTGTGTTTGGATGCTCACAGCCAAAGCATTCCTCTGACAGCAATTTGACCGAACTTGATACCATCTCGGTCTGGTTCAGTGTGCCTGCCCACCCTACCTCTGACTTCCCCCGCCCCGTGCGGCAGCAGTAATAGCCCACAAGACAGAGTGTTGTATTGCGTCTGTAATTACACAGGAAAGCCAGCTCTCTTTGAGCTCTAGATTAGCAACTCTCTTTGTATTTCACTCAGGGGTGTGGGGGGTGGGGTGGGGGGCGTGTATTGCAACAAGCTCAGTACAAAGTGAGTTTTTTCCCTCTTCTTTCTCTCCTCTGCTGCCTTCCTCTAAAGTCTTGGAGATATCATGCTAGAGAAAAAGACAGGAAGGCAGCCCCAGACATTTGATCCCTCTAGTGCCTGCTCTTCTGTCTGTCTGACGTTTAAGTCAAGCTCACTTTATTGTATTGAGTCTCAACACAAAACGCTTTGAGATTAAGTACCCTGATAGTTAAAAAGAGAAGAGAACAGAAGAATAAGAATCAACAGCATGTAAATGTCTGCTTCTGGATGACACTAAAAACAGATCTGTGACATGGAGTGAAAATGGAGTGAAAATGGTCCATCCATCCAGTATCGATACCTGCTTGTCTTTAAGGGTGGAGAGGGGCTGGAGCCCTGGAGTACACACAGAGACAGACACACTCACCAGTTAACCTAACTTGCATTTCTGTCTGGCTCTGGACTGTGAGGAAACTAGAGCAGCCTGTGGGGAGAACTCCACACAGAAAGAACCCCACTGGCTGGCAGCACTGGGTGGCTTCATTGTGAAGCAGCCATTGAAAATGTCTTTGTGCCACAAACATTAGTGCTGCTATTGTTCAGGAAAAAACACTCCTGAACAGCAAGACATGGACATCTTGGGCACTTTTGTCGGTGTATGCAGAAAGGACACGACTTGCAACAGAGGTCTGTGGCAGGAAGCTCACCTTGGTAAAAGTGTATCATGTGTCAGTGGCTGGGGTTCACATCTGACCTGGCCCCTTTGCTGCATGTCATCCCACAGCATTGTGTCTTGTGTTTAAACTCTGAATGCTACACTTTAGGAAGCCATGCAGAACCTCTTCATTCATCCATGAACCCTCTGCACTGTAACTGTTCCAACATTCAGTATAATTTAGTGTAGGTAAACACTAAGTTACTCGTTTTACTTGTTAAATCTATTCAGGGTTTACAAAAGTACGCAGTACAGCTCCTCAGTTCTCTGTTTACATAAACTTAATGAAAAGAAGAGATGGACAGAAAAATAAGAAAACTCTTCTCTTTTTAAATGTTATTTGTAATCATATTTTCATTCTTGGTGTTTTATTATTTTATTTTTTACCTCATAAATCTTATTCTGCCTCTTCTTGCCAAGATGAATATACCTCTAAGCAGGCATCACATGTCAGAGTGTACAGATAGGTGGTTATACATGGCTGTATAGGTGATCCTGTACATGATCATATACACTCAGTGTCTAACTGATTAAACTTTGTAGTTTGTGGCACTATTGAACTGCACTATATCACACAGGGGTCTTTCTCACTATTGTTTGACTTCGACTGGACATCTGCATTCATCACAGTGACTGTGAAGTAACAAGGTGACTGCTCCATGTGTCTGCACGTTCTGAGGTTCTCTGTCATGGGAAAACATCAGTATTGGAAATACTATGTCAGTACTCAGTGGTCTGCACCATAATGATGTTTATAGTGACCTGATCAAGGCAAGATGGGCATGTGTTTGTTTAAAGCACGGATATCTATAGAAAACAGTGTATTATGAGCCAGGCTCCTCTCTCAAATCTGAGCTTGTCTTGACCATATATGTTTCTCAGAGGTCCAGGTCTGCAGTTCTTGTGCCAGTGCATGAGAGTGCGTGCATGTAATCCATGGATGTATTATGAGAACTGGATATGGTGCCGCAGCTCAGCCTCGCAGCCAATTTTTCCAGTGGCCACTCGTGGTACTGCAACGAAATATCCCCATGGGGCCCAAAAAGCATTTTCTCCATAGGCCACCATTGTAAAAGAGACGCCTGTAAAACGTTGACAGGACACCTCCAGCTATAAACATAATCAATTATGACTCTTTCTATTCTATATTTTTAAGCCATGGACTTTTAATCTTTGTAAAAGCCCAGAAAAATCACGTTTCTTTGAGTGACGTCTCGGCTGTGTGCGGGCACTCTACTTGGATGTGACTTGGGAACGAGGATCCTTGATAGCTTACAGAGGACGCTCTGTGATGTGTAAAATTAAAGGTAAAACTGAATAAATGACTCAAAGCCGAGCCTTCATTTTCACACAGTGTGATATCTGGATGTTGTGGTTTATCAGTCACTCGCCAGACTTTGTTCTTGAATGTATTTTTTTTTTAAATCAACATATTAGCCTTAATAATAAATAATAATAAATCCTCATCATGGGGAAGATGATCACAATGATGAAGTGGGACCTGCCTGAAGTCATCGGGGATGCCGATCATCCTCCAGTGGAGGACTGTTATCCCGGGACAGTTAAATACATCGAGTAAAAAAAGCATATTTCAGACTCTTAAACCCACTGTCAGTGGGAAGTGTAACTAACTACAGTAAACATAGACAGCAGCATGCTCATTAGCTTGGCTATTACACATTACATGTGGCTCATGTCCAGCTTGTTGACAAATTAAAGAGCTTCACCCTCAGATATCTGCACTTATTTTTACAATATTAAATACAATATGCAATTTAACAGTGTCTTAAAATAAATACATGAATAATATTTTATCTAATCTATTTATCCTGAATGTAACTATGGAGAAGTGAAACAATAGACAGAAGTGTAAGTAATAACACAGGAAATTAACTATTTATTCGCACTTCACATATGAACATGCCCAAAACAAATTAAATTACTGCTCAACATGAATTAATCATGATACTAACAATTTCAGCGTTTAATACTATCTTACTTTATGGATCATTATCTTCACTGTTGGTTGCTGTTGTCATATGCACAAAACATCCATGGTTTAAAGCCGGGTTAGTCCTGTTTAAGTTTTATTATACATCCGTGAAGTCCGCTAGCATAGCACTCACGAACGAGCCGCTCAGGGGCCAGGACGCGGTTTGCTCGTTCTCGTAACCCAGAGGAATGATGGGAGTAACACTACTGCGCATATTCAGTGGGCCCCGTAATGTGGAAGTAAACCCGGAAGCCAGAAACTTTTTCGGCGTATGCGCCAGGCGAGCAACTCTGATAGTGCTTCTGCTTGAGGTTATCTCACATCATCTACCCACCCAGCCTCCACCTCTCCCTCCAGCCCCTGATCTTTTATGAACACCCTATATACACAAATCATTAGTCAAATATTATATATTAGTTTTGTCCTCCAGCCTACCGTAAGCACATCAGAGGCTTGTCCTCACCCTCCAGCCTCTGCCATCCCAACAGCAAACGTTCACCCCGTACAAACACCCTGCAAGCAATATTAAAGTTTTCAGTGGCAACGTTCCATGTTTCAGAAGTAGTTAGTCTTTTGTTTAATCTGCGGTAGTTTAGATCAGATCCCTCTGCCTCAGTTGCCTTTTTGCCTGATCCTTCTCACTCTTCTCCCCTTTCTAGTCTTCCCCACCAGTCTGCTATGGGGAATACTCAAGCATATTATTGAAGTGTGATTGTGTTCTTCATGAGGCGCCTCATCTGGGTGGTTGTTAGGCACAACTTCATCTTCGCCGATCGCACATGCCTGGTAAATTCCATATCTCTGACTCTTATCCCATTTAATTTTCAGGTCTACCAGAGTCACTGCCAGCCCAATCCCATGCCTGTCCCTCTTCTCGAGGGGCTAGCTGCAGTAGTTAGGGAACTATTTTTATATTGAGATTCAGCCAGATCTGTACATAGAAGGTTTAGCACTTAAATCATTTGATTTTTGGGTCATTTAAAAAATGTTTCATGCTTCACTAATATTTCCCCTGAAACCTGTCCAGATACGTCCTTTCTTAATTATCGCATTATGTCTGCCATTTCAAGCCTCACTATGGTCATGCCATACTTGCTGGGATCCAATTTATGCTAAATGTTTTGATACCTTTATCCTAGCCTTTACTAACCCAATTTCAGTGCTATTAAAAGGAATCTCAATATGCTCCCCTTCAGCACCTATAGGCGCCCATCCCCACTCACACTTTTTCTGCATAATATGACATCTGTTCTAGAGAGGATCTGTTTTCCCCTTAACAATTCACTCTCACAGTCTATTTTAGAATAGGCGCTGCAACCTCAGCCGCAATCCAAAGAATATTTCAGCCTCTCTCCAGCTGCTGGTCCTTTCAGCTTATGGTTCCTGCATAAGGCTAGATTTTGCCTCAGTTTTAGCTGCTCAGCGTTCTCCAAACTTCATGTAAGTCATGCATACACTGGTAACTGTGTTACAAACTCATATGATTTCTGCTCATGTTTTCATTTTCCCTGCATCATTCTGTCTGTTTTTTCCTACATTGACCTGCTCTATGCAGTGTATTCCTTTTATCGTTCTATGGCTTTTTTGAATCCATAAATTTTCTTCTTCAAATTCTTTCAGTCCTGACAGAGGTATCTCCTTTCTTAGCATTTCACCTCAATCACTTAGTTTTATATGAAACATTCTAAAGCAAAGGGTACTTTTTCTATAATCACTGTTTGCGTAGATGCCCCATTTGTCCTTTCAAGGCTGACTTCTTTTATGCACCTGCTCCCCTGTTTTAACCTCAGGCAAGTATGGTTTAATCATCACTTTTAAAGGCACTTGTAGAGTGTAATCTATCTTCTTAGAATAGGTACTGTCACTTCAGTTTCAACGCAAGGGATCTTCTCCCCTTCTCTTCAACAATGAGCCTCTGTTCTTCCTGCGCCTACTCCTCTCATATACATCCAGACTCCACCTCAGCTTTGGCTGCTCAGCTAGCTTTGTAGGCTGATTACATGTGAGTCTTGCATATACTGGTGGTGGTGGTGTCACAAATATTCTCCCTGCTCCATTGCATGCTCTCTGTCTCACTGTTGTATTTCCCACATTATGGCCTTTTCCCTGCATTAGTGCATTTTCCTGCATTCCTGTTGCATTTCCCGCATTATGGCCTCGTCCTGCATTCCCCTGCATTAAGGCCTCTTCCTTCCCCGCATAAGTTCTCATTGCATTTCTCCCACATCACTCCTGCATTCCCTGCATTTCTGGCATCCCTGTTGCATTCCCGCATTATGGCCATCTTCCGGCATTATTGCATTTTCCTGCATCCCTGTTGCATTCCCGCATTATGGCACTCTCCCTTTTGCTTCCTTTCCTATGATTTAGGCTGCACATCAGGTACAGTACACCTTGCTTTGGGAGGGGGGGTTCTCTGTGCATCAAAAGCACAGGCCATGCCTTACTGCTCTCTGTTGCAATCTTCTTCCTGCGTCTATTCTTCTGTGCATCTAAATTTTTTCTCTTCCCCCCATTTAGCACCACGCGTCAGGTATGGTTTACCTTTATTTTTGGGGGGTAGTTTCCTATATATCGGAAGCATCACTTACATTTGAATGCTTTCCATGGTGATCTACTTCCTGCCGGGGTCTAAGTGCCAAAACTCTATTTCTCCTGTGCGCAATAAAATTTTATTCTACTCCAGATTTGTACATGCTTTTGTTTTAAGTCTCTCTTGATTGAAATACACTAATGATGATTTCTTCTCACAGCACACTTTTGTACATGGGACTGTTCCTCTAAATTCATAAATACTCTCTGTCACTCTGTTTCTTATACTAAAACATTTTACATTATACAGTAAAAATAGTTCTTCTTGGTGTCTGTTACAGTAAAACATTAATTTAAAGCTGACTGTAAATGAACCAGGGTTAGGGTTAGGGTCATGTTTGTGGATGCAAAGACAGATGATAGGGAAAGACATGGATTTTGAAATGCTCCAAGTTGTTAGTATTTTTTAGTTTATTGTACAGTGAGCAAGTAGTGCATTTAGTGCATAGAGAGAACTGTGTAGATGTGGTGTGGGTGGGCCATGGGAGAGAGGTTTAGCCCAGGGCTGAATATAATCTACAGTATGTGTGTGTGTGTGTGTGTGTGTGTGTGTGTGTGTGTGTGTGTGTGTGTGTGCGTGTGTGTGTGTGTGTGTGTGTGTGTGTGTGAGCGAGAGGCGAGAAGTGTGTGTATGTGTGAGGACAGGGATGAGAACATGTAGATTGAGTAACCACTATTCCAAGTTGCTTCAGTGACCCTGTACAGCATTAGAGCTGTGTGTGTAAAATCCCACGATGAGACAGGAATATAATGTACTGGGGGGCAGTTACACTGGGCACTATATACTCTAACTAACTCTAACTCTGATAATAGTGATCTGGTATTGTCATTATGGGGAGGGGGCCAGCACATTCACAGCCAACCATCATACACTTTTAACTCTTAGTTTGCACCAAGCTGCACCGAGCAACACTCAGCTCTGCTCAAATTAGAAACACATTTTCATTTTGTGGTCAGACCACATTAGTACACAGGTTCAGATAAGCCAGCCAGGGTGTCTGCACATGTGGAGTGCGCACACACACATGCACAGCAGGTTAGCAGTTGATTCCACACTGAGGAGGTAACCTCTGAGGATGAGCTGCAGAAACCTGTGGGCTTTTATAGGATGGCAACATGCAGGGTGTGCTCCACAACACATTTGGACGCATATACTGTATATGACAAAATAATCTAGGCTCAAAGGTTGACTCACCAGGTTTTTTTAACCACATCTCATGGTCTTCTCTCAGGGAATGATGCTGAGGCATCATCATGTCACCACAGTTGTGAGATGAATACTCAACTGTCCGTAAACACAAGACCAAAGCATCCACTGATCCACTGAGAGGGGTCAAAGTTCACCACTTTTAAAAGAAGAAAAACACAGTCTTCTACAAATGAAAAATTGTATTCATAAGGAATAAAAGTCAGTCTTACTCAATTCAAACCTCAAGAGGTTCTACAGGTACAGTCTTACTTGGTCTGGTATGACCAGTACCTTATGGACACTAATGTTAGCTAGTGATGGTAAACTTCACATGATTCGATACCCTGTTGATGTGTGACTGTCATGACTGAGTCAGTTTGCCTTGATAGCACAGTGTGTTAGAGTCACAAACAGCCATTTAGAGTGTTTGATGACAAGAAAAGACAGCAGAGACGTGTTCGCTGTCAGTCAGTCCTGTAAAAGTTACAATGCCTCCCTTTAAGCAAACCATTTTACTCTCAGATGATGTTACTATATGTTTATGTTATAGCCATTTGTTTGAATTATTTCAGTTTACAGTGAGAAAGTATGGTGATTTATCAGTTTGACATATTGCACAGCTCTAAACTACAAAACTCTGGTTAAGTTGTTACTGAAGCCTTGACAGAGTTAAAACACTTCACTGTCACTGGAACTGGACTTTAGACAGTTACTGCATTCATCTAACACTGATCCAAATCATCAGGTTTTTACAAAGTGTCATCTTTAACTTTCCCTTGCTGTTCTGGACATACCAGAATTTTAAGCTTTTAAGCTCAGTAATTGGGTTTCCTGAAATGTATCTTGGGAATTGTTGTTAACCTTGTACACTTTCACGTCCACAGATGTGCCTTTATTCTGATGCTGTTGTTCATCTTGTGTACTGACTGCACTGACAGAGGTTCATGTCTATTCAAGCCTTAAAGTGCTCTAACTGTCATTTAACATTGTCTTTGTAGAAAATGAACTGGAATTTTCCCCCCACATCCAAAAGAATTCAGCTGGCTTCAGATGCCTCACAAAAACCTGAAGGAATAAGCAACTGTAACACACTGGATGTGGACATTCTGCCTGACATATTGAAGACAATTGTTTTCCAGGTGGTATTATTTTGTTGCAGAACTGCCACATTTTGCTAAGGCTATGCAGTCATGTATGAAGAAATTTGACAGGAGATCAGTTTTGCAAAGTAAAGTTGGGAGTGTAGCTGTAGCTCAGAGGACAGAGAGAGCAGGGTGAGGAGCAGCAGTCAGTGAGACAGGAGCTGTGGAAAGACAGTGTGCTGGGGAATATGACATGGCTGAATGGAAACTCCACGAAGCTGCTGTCTCTCCTGCTCACGTGCTTCTACTTCACCAACACACACTGCAGCTCTGCTCTGCTGCTCTCTGCCTGGCTCTCCTCTCTCTGACTCTCACACATGTTTGTACTTCTGCCTTTGTGAGGACACTCACCAACATAATGCATCCCCCTAGCACCCAATGCTGGTCCTCACAAAGATAGTCATACAAGTACATACACACTTCACCTTTTCAAGCAAATGACTTTGCCAGGGTTCCTGGATGCCTGTGCAAACATCTGGGGCTGTAGTAGCTCAGGACTCAGGACAGAGTCAGAGTCAGAGTCCTACACATAGTATTATGTTTTACACAGTCACATTACAGGGCTGGGAATTTCCCAGTGTTTTATGGATTTTTTTTTTTTTTTGGTGAGGTGGTTGACAGGGAGACGGTACGGAGAAGAGAGGCGGTGCTCTGCCTGGTCAGCAGCAGTTGAGTGGAGTGGACTTTCTCAGGGTCCATGTCTTGCTCAAGTGCGTTTGGAGGGCTGATTCAGATTTTTAGATTAATTATCTGTTTGTGAGCATAAGATATCAGCTGGAGATGTTAGGGGATGCTTCAGTGACCCCTGGGCCACCAGACACCCAGAAGGTGTTATGTATTTAGAAGTGGTCTGCAAAGTGCTGACCTGCATAGACTGCACATTTATAGAAAATAAATTAATATTTGCTTTGAATTAAGGGCCCTATGGTGTAGTTAGCACCTGGGCACAGTGCAAAATTGTTCCACTAGTGGATATGATTAAAGGGACAGTTAGTATTTTTCAGGCCCCGGGGCAGTTGCACTCCTTGAACAAGTGATAATTTGTATAGAGTTACATACTTTGATTGTGAGGCAGTAGCATGAAAGGTTATGCTTTTTAGGTTTATGTGGTAAGAGGTGTGGTTCAAATATATTTAACTGAATAATCAACAATTTCTCTATCTTGAGAAACAGTAGGGGTAAATATAAGACTAGCCAAAAGAGGAGGATGGAAATGCATTTATATTGTCCTCAAAAGTCAGCATCACCTTAAGACATTATCAAATGTTTCAAAAAATGCCAGAGCCCATGGAAAATAAAATTTTAAAATCTCTTTAAATACCTTATATATGAAGTTGTCTACCTTTGTCTTATTCATTGTGAGTTTTTTAAAGTCACATGACACTACTAATATTGAACACAAGCACAACGTGTAGTCAACTTGAAATACAACCCAATGAGATCCACTGCTACACAGATGTAGGCACAACACCTGACCTGGTGGGTGAAGCGGTTCTCTGATTAACCCCTTTGACATCTATACTTATGTAAGGAAACAATTACCCACCAGCTGCAGCTGCTGATGAATGCTCTGTGTTTCAGATGTGTGACCCAGAGACCAGCTCGGCAAGGGGTCTCAGAGAACAGTACTTCCTGTACCCCCTCCATCTCCCCTTCAGCTGCTTTGCCCCACAGTCAGGGGGCAGAGATTAATGATACCTAATGACTCACACCACACTAATGTGAGATGAATGGCCACATTGACTTGCACCAGCCTGCAAGATTGATAGTGCTTAATGGTTTGTAATGTTGTCTGTAATCGAGCTGTTGCAGGTCCTGGTTGAGGAATAGCAGCTCCCAGCATCACTCCTTATATGTTGTTACTTTGTTGAACACACTGCCCTGTACCAAAGCTCTCAGAGTCCCAGTGGACCATTCAGCATTCATTCTTATATGCTTACGTTGATTTTGGCCCTTTATTGCCAGTAAGTGTGGCACACTGACAAAATGGGAAGTCCTGAATCTGAACATTTATGAGACAAACTTTATCGACCAAGTGATAAATTAGATTTCATTATCAGAAATGAAGGTCAGGTCTCCTCTGTTCTGATCAGATTACAATATTTTATTGTACTGAGCGCAGTGATTGCTGAGATCTTGGATTATTATTCAAACACTTCATGTTGGTTTGCCCCCATTTGTCCATTTGTTCCCCATCTGTTTGTTGTTAATGAAAATTACCATGATGCAGTGGGACTTTAAAGTTCAGTGCTTTCTGATTAGTGAGATGCTGCTATTCCTAAAATAATGATATTATGTCAGCTCTTTCAAAGTGTTGAGGTGTTGAACAGTAAGGCTTCTCTCAGCTCTCCAGTAGTGACACCACAGCTCCTGAGATGGACGCAGAACAGCCTCAGTTTATTGTAGTTTGAACCTGACATCTGACTCACTGTTGAGTGTATTATCAAAAAAACATGACATTGTTGGCCTCCTCTTGATTATTGCATAGGTCTGGCACAAGCCAAATGACAGTAATGCAAAAAGTATTTCTGCGTGAAATTTGCCTTAAATGAGATGATTGCATCATTATGCAGATAAATGGCTGCTGCCAGAGCAGATGGAATATTTGTGAACTGAGAGGATGTGTATCTTCCTCAGTGAACTCGACCTAGCTGCTGTTTATTATTTTAGGATCCTAATATTCAGCTAAATGACAGATGAAAACTCAGACCATGTTCACATATGATAACTTTTATTGTACTTAATCTGGATCTGTGTGTACTGTGTGATACTGTATGCCTCTGTATGAAAGAGTAAGTACAATAAAGTTGTCATGTAATCTGTCATTAACTGAACTAGAGATCCTAAAATAAACAGCCTTCGTCAGTTGCTGATGCCATCCTCATCCATCTGCCTGGCGCAACCATTCGCAATAATGCAATCAGCATCATTTAAAACAAACTTCACCGCAGGACTGCGCGCATTACTGTCATTTAACGATATGAACTATGCAACTAATATTTGTCACGATAACCGCTCGGCAGTGAATCGGTTAAACGAGGGCTGCTGCATCCATCGGGCGGTCTGCTGGAGGCGCGGGCGCTGCATTAACGCGGCGCACGAAAGAGCGACATATCGGCGGGGAATAACTCTCGCGGCGCTGAACAAAGATCGCTGCATCATGACCGGTAACGGCTGAGCAGATGAGAACAGGCGTGGCTGGGCGAGGCAGGCCAGCGTAATCGTTTAATGTGTCCAGATCGGCCGCTCATTTAACAAATATTGTAATCTGATCGAGACGAAGTTTGACGCCATTTCTGACAATCTGGTATCGCGGTCGACGCCAGAACCCCGTGCTCATCGATGTTCCGGTTCAGACTCCGACACAACCGGTGTCGCCGCCACTGACGACAAAAAGGCCAAAATCAACGTAGCTTCTCGAAATGATGCTGAATATTCGCAGAAGACTCGAGCTGTTTTGGTGATGTGTTTAATGACAACGCAAGGAGTGCTGGGGTTCTGTTCTCAACCGGAAGACTTCTAACAACTTCGTTACGGTGCAACGATAACCATTAAGCCTGTCTTGCGAGCTGATGCAATCATCAATGACCAGTCACGTTAGTATTATTGGTCTGAAATATCGTGTCTCGCCAGGCAAAGCGGCGAAGGAGATAGGGTACGAAAGTATGATGCTCTGGACCCTTGCCATCTGGTCACATCTGGTACAGGCATTTAAATCGGTGGTGTTTCACCGCCAGTATGGATGACAGCGTCGAAGACCGGAATCAGTGTTGTCGCTACTGTGACAGTCGTGGTTGTATTTCAAGTTGACTGCGCGTTAACGGCGGTGTGTGTGGGCAAAATGCGCGATGAGCAAGACTGGTGAACGACTTCATATGGTGTTAAGAGATGCAAAGCCGCATTTTCCGTGAACTCTGACATTTACGAGCGTTTGAACAATGCGGGTGATGCTGACTTTGAGGAGACATTCTCGTGCGTTTCCGTCATAACGGCTGATGTTACTACTGTTTTCTCGAAGATGAAGAGGTGATTATTCGATTATACGAACCGCACCTGCAAACGAAAGCGCGACGCTAAATATACTGCCTCGCAATCGGCAATATGACTTTCTGTCTGACCATCGCGTTCGAGGCTGCTGAGACCTGGCAACATCGCTGATCGCTGTCGCTGATGAATTGATTTGCACTGTGCCGAACTAACGCATGGGGCCTTGTCAAGCAATAATTTATTTCTATAAATATGTGCGGTCTGCAGGTCGGCGCGAACTACTCTGATATGTACCTGCGGGTGTGCGGTGACGAGGTCGCTGGCATCTGGCGTCCGGCGGTATGCTGCAGGCGAGAATAGTGGCTCTGAGTGAGATCAACCTCAACACGCAGTGAGCAGACCCTGATCACCCGCTGCGCGACCCGGGCAGGCACCGCCTGTTGTCTTCAATCAAAAATCCATGGCTGCTGTTCCCCGGCCTGCAATGGGCTGTTGAAACATGTGTGTGAGACCATTCTGACCGGCTCACGGTCCTGTTACCCGGCGAATGTTTGCGAGCCTGGCAAAATGCACAACGGTATCGCTCTTGTGACCATCTTGTGGGACCCGGCGATGAGCGAGGCCCGTGACGGTGATCTGCAAGGGCACGAAGCCTGGCGTGGTCAGAAGGAAGGCCGGCAACGAGTGAAGCTGCGGTGTGTTGACGGCAAGCACGTGAGCAGTGGCGCTGGTGAGTTCGACTAAACATGCAACACTCTTTCCTACAAT
>BRZM01000006.1:937692-1124650 GCA_033238685.1 Lates japonicus | reverse complement strand
GCACCCAGGGGCCGGGGTTATGGACTGACAGAGGGTCGAGCGAAGGGCAGGCAGGAGAGATGACTTGGGGCACTGTATACAGGCCTGTTTCTGGTCTGGATTCTGCATGGATAAATACCACAGGATCGATGATGACACACACTATACATGCTAGTATAGCAAGGAAAATATTATTATCATTAATATCAGATCCACATGAGAAACTGACATGAAAAAATATTTTACTAACTATTATACTATTACTATTATAATAAGGACGATGTCCTGCATAAATGACAGGAAGCATATGAATATCAACAATAAAAAATATACCAGTATCTCTTACAGCGTAACATCTTCTATATAAACAGACAGAAAGGAGAGTTATATGCTGAAAATATCTCCTGATAACAAGGTTGCAATGTTCAGGGTTTTTTGTTGTTGTTGATGTTGTCAGGGAATACAATGAAATGACCAAAAACAACAACATGTAGCCCAGGATAGATGTTCAGTGATTTGTGGACTCAGGAACCTGAAAACAGGGACCCTCTCCACACAGTCCCTGTGGATGTAGAATGGATCTGGGTCTTTTATTTGCTGCAGTGAAATTAGTTCTTTTGTTTTTGATTAGTTGAGGATTAGATTATTTTCTGAACACCACCCTGCCAGCCTTTCATCTCCTCCTGAGATGAGTCCAACCAGGCTACCACTTGGGAGGCAGGTAAGCAGGAGTGTAAGGGTGGATGATTGGTGGGGGCCCAGTCTGACAGTCTGGGGGTGGTTAGTCAGAAAATCCTTGATCCACTAGCAGGTGGGCTGGGAAAGTCCTAAATGCTACAGACAGGCTTTAAATGAAACAATGCTGTGTGACAGAGAGGAAGGAAAACATGGATTTATTCCAGATGAGAAAGGTGACATGTGAATAAATGTGAAAATTTTGTTCAAAGGACCAATCAGCAGAGAGGAGGTATGAGGCAGCAGGTCGCTGTGTGAGTGTGGGACTGAGTCACGATATACTACAGTGTGTGTGTGTGTATTGATGGTGCTGAAGGAACATGTCACCCTATGTAACAGTAATGTGTTTTTAATAGTTGTTGGAAACAATGGAGAGATGTCAGGCTGGCAGGAACACACTCACACACACACACACACACAGTATTGGTTACTATAACACATTCACTGTTGGTTTGACTCTACACATGAAATTTGTTGACCAGGATACATACATACACTGTATCACCTACTGTGAGTAAATTGGTTGTTTGATCACTGGGATTACCAACTACTATATTTGTTATAAAAACATAAAAACATTGAACTACAACAAATGATGTCTTCAGTATTTGCCTAATGTTTTGACCTTTATTTACTGTTATCTGTTTTAAAAAGCACTGACTTGAGGTTACCTTCTGTGAAACCGTGTTGTAAAATCACAGAAGTTGAGTTTTTGTTTAAATACGAAGAGGAACCAAGAAGATTGTGTTTCTTGGTTGGGAATGAAATATATTGCTCAAAATGATTGATTTACTCTCCAATCACTGTTTCATCTCAGAGAATGGACCTCTTCAATGAAACAATAAACAAACCCTTACATCACTGGAAGTGAACTGCTGGTTCCCACAGTGTATGTTAGCTTTCTGACTATCTGGATCTTGTATGTGAACAGTCTGGCTTCACAAGGATAATACTAACACTACATTTTTTTCCTCTTACAGTTGGAGCTGATTCAATCAGATTCCTGGGTTTAATGAATAGTAGCTGAGCTTGGCAAGTGTAAAATGGATGACAAGTTCATTCCAGACATTTAAAGCCTCCCAGATTTCTTCTATTTATATTTGAAGGTTTAGAGAAATAAACATCACATAAACAATGTCTGGACAATGGTGGTATCTGTCGTTATTGACATTCTCATTATCATCACTTTTGATGAGTATTAGCTGATCATGGATTCAGATGACCAGTTATACAAAGTCAAGCTTGTGTTCATATTGTGGAGACAGCAGAGCTGAGGGACATTCCACTGCATTAGCTTCACTCTATGATTTAAGTCCAGTGGCAAATAGAAAGGAGTCACCACCCTGTTTTAGTTGACCCGAGGGTGCACAGGTGGGTAAGAGGAACAAATACACAGAAACACTCAGACTGTCAGAGTGATTCTTCCACTGCCTGTTGTTATCTGCAGCAGGACACATGTTAAATTTGCAGCAGCAGAGTTCAGTGACATTACACACACACTGTCTACTGTGTTTAACAGCAGGCTACTACACAATAACCACACACACCTCTCCACACATCACACTGCTCTGTTATCACTCTGTATTCTGACATCAGATTATCATTCATCCTGCACATATTGACTTTTTTGGTGAAACAAGGCATATATAGGCATATATATAGTATATAACGTTGTTTTTTTTATTTTAATGAAACAAAGTACACAGGGCGACATGGTGGTGCAGTGATTAGCATTTTTAGCTCACAGCAAGAAGGTTCTGGGTTCAAACCTGCTGGCTGATACTCTTTCCCTCCTCCTGTGTGGGTTATCTCCAGGTTCTCCAGCTTCCTCCCACAGTCCAAAGACATGCAGGTTAATTGGTGACTAAATTGTCCATAAGTGTGAATCTCTATATGTCAGCCCTGAGATAGACCGGTGATCTGTACAGGGTGTACATCCCCTCTCACCCACTGTCAGCTAGGATTGGCTGATCTCTCTCTCTGCATCCACCTGTTGGCTGTCAGAGATCTCTTTGGAGGGTCCAGCCCCTAATTTGGAACTACTGTACTAAATTAGCTAGCTGTAACTAAAGCAGTTAAAACCAACTCCAACTTGAGCAGCTCCATCCATAAAATGTTGCTGAAGCTTTGATGGCTCAGTCTGATAATATAACATGAAATAGTATTCATTTCACAAGGAACAAACACTAGGACACATTCAGTTTCCTATAACTCTAAGTAGTGATGACTTCATGAGCTTCTTTTATAATAAAATATTAACTATTAGAGACAAAATTCACCACCCCCTGTCCTCAACCAGCACTGATTTATCTCCAAACACAAGATCCCTAGAAAAAGCTGTAATACCTGACCCAGACTGTTATTCTCCCATCAACCCCCTTTCTTCCACCAAATACAATTTATCTGGAGCCGCACAACATAACACAATTTATAATGTCTTATATTTTTTTATTCTACGTATACAGCAATTATGAGATTATAGAACAGATCTGTGCTCCTCTCATAGTAGTTGCCCCATTAGTAGCAAGTTACACCATGTGAGTGGTGTTTATTTCTTTGGCTTTTAGACAGCCCCACAAATATACTCTTCCCATGTTTGGCCTTTTAGTGGAATCAACTAAATTAGTTCCTCCTGCGGCCCAACAGAGTTCACATATCTGCATAACAGTGCTGTTTGGTCAATATTGTTTACATCACTTGACTGATCACTGGTGATTGAATATGCTTGAGCTGAATTGATGTCATTTTACTGACTGGTGATGTTTGTTGCCATTTTATTTGGCCCTGTCCTTGATGGTCTTTGCAGAGAGAGGCATATCTCAAATTTTCTGAACAGTTTTGTTTTTGAAGTCCAAGAATAGATGCTCTGATATTTTAATGAACAATCCTTTCATGTATTCTCCATCTGTGAACGGCTTTGCATGACTTATGATCTCCTGAGTTGCCACAAAACTAGCAGCAGTAGTTGAGTTTGTGGACTTCATCCACTTCGAGAAAGTATATTTGCTTGCTCAGCTTTCTGCAGCAGTTCTGAAATTGCTCTCTTTTGCTCATCTGCAGTTTGGTACAAATGCTGTGTGCTTGTTCTGAAAATGCCTTCCAACGTTACATTTTTTGTTGTTTGCGAATTTCTCACCGGATATCAAAGCATACAGGTAAGCCAGCATTGTTGGCAGTGAAATTCCATGTAATATTTTTTTGTCAAAGCCAGAGGGAGTCACTGCAGAGGGGCTGAAGAGCAGCATGCAGCTCCAGAACCGCAGGTTGCAGACCTCTGATCGAAACCATCAACCTGTCTCTTAGGCCCCATCCCAACTCTCTACTAGATATAATCAATCTGTCCTTACTAACAGGCTATGTGCCACAGTCTTATGAAGTAGCTGTATTTAAACCTATTATGAAAAAACCCTACTCTTGATTCAGGCACATTAGCCAACTATAGACCTATGTTTAATCTCCCCTTTCTTTCTAACATGCTCGAGAAAGTGGTTGTAACTCCTCCATGTACACAAACGTTGGACATGGAGTTCCACAATGCTCTGGTCTTGGACCAGTTCTACTCACCTTGTGCTCCTTTTGGGTGACATTATCAGGAATCACTCCATAAACTTCCATTGTTATACAGATGATACACAACTATATTTGTCAATGAAGCCTGATGAAACAAGTCAGTTAGCTAAACCTCAGACATGTCTTAGGGACATTAAAACTTGGATGATGGGTAGTCCTGCTTCATCCCACAGTCCAAAGACATGCAAGTTAGGTCAACTGGTCACTCTAAATAGCCGATAGGTGTGAATGTGAGTGTGAATGGTTGTCTGTCTATATGTGTTGGCATATGTTATGAATGAATGAATGAATGTCACCTAGTGCTGCTCATGGTGGGTACTGTTGAGTCTCTCTCTGTAACTATAATAATATAAAGAGTACAGTCTAGTCTGCTCTATATGAAAAGTGACTTGAGATAACTTCTGTTGTGATTTGGCACTATATAAATAAACATTTAATTGAATTGTCTCATACACTAATGACATGCCCACTGGACATGGTTCAGAGGCTGAGCCTCCTCCTCAGCAGTCTGTTCATCAGCAGACTGTATGAAGTTGTTTTACTTACATTATGTGACACTGACATTCACAGCAAAGAGTAAACATGTTTGCAGTTTATTGAGGATCAGAGTTGTGACACATGCTTTACTTTTTTCAGTGTATTACAGCACATCTGCTCTTTAATCTGTGTATGTTAACAGAGATCAGAGGTGATCAGAGGTGAGATGCATCATTAAGATAATCTCTAGTTGTTAAACTATCAAGCTACATTTAAATAGCAACATGCTTCAAACAAACACTTATCTAAAAAACCTCAACCTCAGAAAACTAATCCAGAGACAGTTTTTCAATTTTGTTTTGTTTTGTTTTTTATTTCTGAAAATACATATTAAATTATATTTAATATTTCTCGTTCAACAAATGTGATGGAGTTACCATACTTGCACAAATAAGTGCACATGTGACCTGAGGGTCCCTGAGCTGGTCTGTGTTGTTGGGTGAAGGCCTGAGGACAATGATGACCCAGCTCCACAGTCCCTCTGTTTGCCTTAGGCCTGCTAGGAACACTTCCCTCCACTGTTTGTTATTGCTGTTGGTTTTTCTAAATTGTGGTATCTTGATAGACCTCCCCCACAGTGCATCTGAAGCCAGAGATGGAATTAGCCCATGTGTACGCATACAGCACAGTCTCTAACACAGTGCACACAAACACATATTGGCCCTTTTCATCAACTTGGGGGTGGGGGTTGTTGGCAAAGAATGTAAAAAAAAATTGCAGGATTCTTACTGAACACAGTAATCAGGTTTTGTTTTGTTTTGTTTTGTTTTGTTTTGTTTTGTTTTTTTGTTTTTTTGTTTTGTTTTTTGTTTTGTTTTTGTTTTTGTTTTTGTTTTTGTTTTTGTTTTTGTTTTTGTTTTTTGTTTTTTTGTTTTTTTTTTGGGGGGGGGGATACTATGGGTGTTCCCCAGTCTCGGAACAGAGTGGTGGGGAGCTTGGGATGGGTCTCTTGTGGTAGTTAAATGTACATTCTTTCATGGGGGGCTAGAAAAACACACAGAGAACAACAAGGAAGTGTGGGAGTAGTGAGACTGTCACCCTATAGGTTGTCTGTGCAGCAGCTTATTACGACCCATAGTTAGGTTTTAATTTTAGTGACCTCTAGTGGCTGTAGTAATACTGATGGGAAGAAAGGAGGAAGTCGAGCAACAAAGTCCATGTAAGGAGAACACTGTTTTTTACACGTTTTTTACACATGTTTATTATTGTAACCATGGTGACAAAGTTACGCTGAGGGTGTGCTCTTCAGGAGCCGCTGCTCTGGGTCATATCAAAGGACACACACACAGAGAGAGAGAGAGTTATACTTTCATTAGAAATAAATAAATAAAAAGGACAGAATTAATTTTGGGTAAGCTGCTCACAGAAGTGTAAACAGAATTTTTTTGTCAGAATTTATATACACCTAGGATACTAGGTGTATATAAATTCATAAATTCAATTTATATACACCTAGGATACTAGGTGTATATAAATTCTAGGTCTATTTACATACATATATAACTGATGAATTTGCCCTATAATTTTCTTAGAAAAAATAAATCAATTTAAAAACACAAATGTTCCATTTAAATTGAAAGGAACATTGGAAAATGTTAGCAGATTTGTAGCCAGAGAATAACACTTTTCCGTTATATTAACTGTTGCTGAGGATCTGAATCATCACTGAGGAATCACTACATCATATTTGTCCAAAATATCTTTAGATGGAAACTCTTTGCACACTCCTGTCTCACCACTTTGAGCTGGATCAGTTCTGTTGATCTAGCTCTTCTTTTCATGAAACACACAAACATATTGCCAAACTCACTTTACATTCCATCAAAATCCAGCTTCAATCTAACATGACCACTGTCTGTATTAAGTGTGGATGAACTGAGAGGCATCCAGCCTGTCTAAGCTCTCACTTTTACTTTTGTGCAAGTTAACAACTGTGATTTTAACAACTGTTTTAAATTTTGCAGTGTAAGTACCTCAGACCTCTGACATCCATTCCAGACTTTTCTTTGATCCAGTAACAATGGAAAACTGCAGACCCAAACAGGACCTGACTGACCAGACTGAACCAACCTCAACCTGGATCAGATCATCTAACCGATAGAGTCAACTACTTTTTTTATTCACTCGTACAAATTTTACAGGCACACTAAAGGAAAGAGTCACAGTCATCAGAGCATCAACAGGCTGTGTGTCACCAGGAGACATAGCCACATAAAGCTGTCAGTGTGTTTGGAGAAATGACCATTGATTGTTACAGAGAAGATGAGAGGCAAAGCAGTTAAAAACAGATCCAGACAGTCCAGTGTGGTCCCTCAGTCTATTTACAAGAATTTGATTGGCTGTATCAAAAGCAACACTCAGATCATCTGGTACCAAAACTGAAAGTTTATTAGTATTTAGATTCATCCTGATATATTTCGGTACTTTTACTAAAGCTGTCTATGTTCAACAATGATCCAGAAAACCAGACTGAAACATTTCTTCTTTTTGTTTGGGTTGAGAAAACTACCTGCCTGTATGTGTACCATCTTCTCTAATATTTTAAAAAGGACTGAAGACTGGTCTTTGGGTCATGGGTGTTGATGGATATCAGTTATTCTATTTCAAAAGAAACTTAACAAACAATCTTAAATGTTGTAGGGAAAAAACCCAGCTGCACAGAGGACATCCTATGATACTGAATCAAAAGTGTTTGTTTAAAAAAGGAGATAGGAATTAGGGTTATTTGGGTTTGTAATTACGTTCCTCAACATTCAGCATCAACCAGGTGAAACCTTGTCTAGTGAGGACTCAGACTGTACACTGGATGTGTGGCTGTCCTCTCTGAATTCCTCACATTTAGAAGCAACAAGCTGGTTGCTACAGTCTGCAGCATAATTGCTTATATTGGTATTTACCAGACTTGAAAACTAAAATTGCCCCCCCCCCCCCCCCCCCCCATCTGCATTCAGTGGGGGGAGTAAGGACCACGGATAAACATCCATCCATCCATTATCTATACTGTTTATCCTCAAGATGGTCATGGGGGGCTGGGGGCTCCCAGGTGATCTGTCCAGGGTACACCTTGACATGAGCTGACATGTAGAGACAAACAACCTTTCACACTCACATTCACACCTACAGGCAATTCAGAGTCATCAATTAACCCGCATGTCTTTGGACTGTGGGAGGAAGCTGGAGAACCTGGAGAGAACCCACACAGGAACAGGGAGTACATACAAACTCCACACAGAAAAGCCTCGGGTGAACCAGGGTTAGAAGCCAAAACCTTCTTTCTGTGTGGTGACAGTGCTAACCACTGCACCACTGTGCCACCCAAGGATTAAAATGCTATAATTTATTAAAATAATATAAAAATCTTGATAAAAGAGCAAATGCAATTTGTTGAGGCAACACTGTGCCCCCCAGTTAAGGGAACATCACTGTTTGTATTTACATGTAGATGGTGTTGGATTTGGGGGAGGACAAACCTCACACTCCTTCAAATATCTGCTGGTCTAGAGATGTCTACAAAAATGTCTTGTTTTAATTTAATGTAGAATATTCACATTAGTAGATTATTATTTTTATACTGAAACAAAAACATGCAACTACACTTTTCCAGATGACATAATCTCCAACAATATGACTGTATAACTCTCTGCACTCTAAA
The DNA here is from genome assembly GCA_033238685.1 of Lates japonicus. Taxonomy (NCBI): domain Eukaryota; kingdom Metazoa; phylum Chordata; class Actinopteri; family Centropomidae; genus Lates; species Lates japonicus. Next base: position 1,116,177 of record BRZM01000006.1, on the reverse strand, counting down.
ACTGCTCATAAGGGCAGTTATCTTCACAAGAGCTTCCTGTCTCAAGTACAAACGTTTCCCTGACTGAGCCACAATGGTTTCCTGGCCTGTAGCCTTTTAGCCACTCAGTGAAAGAGGGAGCAAAGAAAGAGAAGAAGGGTTTAGGAGAGATAGAGAGATAGAGTAAGATAGAGAAAAAGACAATGATCAGTGAAAAGAGAAGGAAACAAAAAAAAGTGGAAGGAGGTAAAGCGGGTGAAGTTGAGTTTATCAGAAGGTCGGTGGTTCGATTCCCGGCTCCTCCAGTCTGCATGCCAAAGTATCCTTGGGCAAGATACTGAACCCCAAATTGCCTCCGATGTGTGTGTGTCACATTGGTGTGTGAATGTGTGTGAATGTGTTTAGAAAGCACATTATATATATAGAACATGTGCTGTATGAATGTGTGTGAATGGGGTGAATGTGATCTGTAGTGTAAAGCGTTTTGAGTGGTCGAAAAGACTAGAAAAGCGTTATATAAGTACAGTCCATTTACCATTTACCATGATCAACACACTATATTACACCTCACTACCACACACTACACTACACCACACCACACTACACCAAACTACACTACACCACACTCACCACACTACCCACCCCTACACTACACCACACTACTCCTACACTCACACTATCCTACAATACACTACACTACACCACCACACCACCACACTACACTACACCGTTGTGAGAGCTGTGTGTAAGTTATCAAATGTCAGCAATTATAAGGAGCAGAAAACCCTCTCCTTTCAAAGAGTAATCAGAGAAGCTCATGTTTTCATTTTTCTTTCTCTCTCTCTCTCTCTCTCTCCTCTCTCTCTCTCTCTCTCTCTCTTTCTCTCTCCCCCTCTCTCTCCCTCTCTCTCCACTCAATATGGATTCATATCCCATGTTACATGTTACTAACTCAATATCTCCCCTTTCCTGTAGTATTGTGCTCTTCCATCTCTCTCTCCTCTTCTGTCTCTTTCTGCAGGTATTTCTGCCTCTGGAGCTGTAGAGTCTGATCTGTGATGACAAGTCTCCTGCTGCTCCTACAACTCCACTCAACACCTGCTGCTATATTTACAAATTACTTACACTGCTATTAGTTGTATTGCTGTGTTAGCAGCTAATACTTTAATTATCACTACTATCATTACTACTGTTGTATTACTGTATTACCTCACCTTACATCTGATATGGAACCTGTGTTATGCTATGTTCTTCTTTCGCTATTCTCTACCCCCTCTCCCCCCCTCTCCCCCCCTCTCTCTCCTTCTTAACCCAACCGGTCGAGGCAGATGGCCGCCCACCCTGAGTCCGGTTCTGCTCGAGGTTTCTGCCTCTTAAAAGGAAGTTTTTCCTTGCCACTGTCGCCTAGTGCTTGCTCATGGTGGGATTTGTTGGGTCTCTCTCTGTAAATACCTATTTTAAAGAGTACGGTCTAGACCTGCTCTATATGAAAAGTGCCTTGAGATGACTGTTGTTGTGATATGGCGCTATATAAATAAAACTGAATTGAATTGAATTAAAATAACTTCCACTCTCTCCATATCCTGATCTCTCAAACAACAGATTTCCCACTGAAGAATGGAAGATTTCTACAATAACAACACCTCACAGAACACAAGCGACATCTACTACCCCTATAGCAACATCACAGAGGACTACGGCTATGATAATGACAGTGACTTCATCGAAGAATTCGTTTCTGACGTCAGTCCTCTATTCATCGTACATGTGGTGACATGCGTTATCATTTGTATTGGCCTTCCTTTGACCCTACTGGCCATCCATGGTGTTTATTCTCTGGTGGGTACATTATAACTGAGAGTTATTTATTGTCTGTCTGTCTTGTGTCTGTTGTACAACCAGACAGACACCAGACGCACACAGCGTTGAGTCGTCGTTTTCTGCACACCGTTAACTCGCGCTCACTGCCGTAGCGCTTCGCGCCCATATCGTTCAGCTCATCAGCACGCCCTCCACACACCATCACCGACGCGGGAGCCAGCCCCGGCACCTTCACCTTCACGTGTAGCTCAATTTCGCGGGCGTCAGAAAGTTAGAACCGCTACCTCATCGTCAGCATAAGCCAGTTACGATACCACCGCAAAAGAGGTTGGTTTGCGTAACTCAGCGTTGCCTCAGCCGTCGTTTGCAACGGTCAATGATTGTTATCCCCGTGCCAGTACTGTTCCGTCGTCACCTTGAACTTTCAGTTATGGCCCGCTTAAAGTTATCAGCACTAGTGAGTTGTAGTTTCATCATTTCGGCAGACCACCGGCATATGGAACGTCACGGTCATCCCGCCTGAATAAGTTCACATCTGTTATCGCATCAGCGTCGACCACAATGACAGCGAAAACGAAGATAGGCCGCATCAGAGTGCCGCGTCAGGAAGCCTTGTCGTTCAAAAGAACACCGTACTAATCGTCCCGACCTTCATCGGTTCTGCCACCAGGCACCAGACCCAACAACAAACGGCACGCCAGCGCTCAAAGTCTGGCACTGCGGAGGAGCGGTCAGTTGAACAGTTATCTTCCGGGTCCGCTCACCTCATCCAGCCCATCCACGTGTCCCGAATCCGGTGTCAAATAGCTCATCCGAGTTCAGCTCATTCACGCCGACAGCCTCAGTGAAATAATCTTTCAGGCGCCGCAGGCGAGATACATTGTCAACGCAACACCGACCACCGCGCTGGTCGCGTTCAACTCGAACGTCCCTGAATGCCTGCCCAATCTTCACCGTCAGCAGGTCTTCACCCCAGAGAGTCCCATACAGCATTTAGTTTCAGGTCTGGCCGAAACTCAACTCCATCTTTCGCACAAGAACCAGCGAGCATTCAGGACCGCCAACCTCCCGACCACCCCTTCCACACAGCGGCATGAAAGTCACACCCCGACACCTTCAAGACTTCAACCACTGGTTGCCTGATCAGCACCTCAGTTAAACATACAGACGAAAACCAGTGACATGAGCATGAAATGAGCTCATATGATCACAGCGTGTAACACCAGCCCAGCAGCAGGCAGGCCTAAGCACCAACGCAGTAACACATCAATATTCAGCATGTCCCTCGCAGAACAGCCCAAACCGCTTCATAGCTCAACGAGGTCCGGGATTCCGTCGAGCCAGTACTTGACCATCTTCGGCTGTGTAAACATCTCAGTTCAGTTGTCGATGAGCCTGCGCATGATTGGCCCGCCTTAACACAATCAGATTTTCAATATTCAGGTTCAGATTGCATTATTCCAGAATCGCCACCACCAGTACGACGCGTCTTTAGTAGAATTTGACAGTGTTTAACGTTGTCTGTCAGCATTCAGTCGCGGCGCCACCAACTTGCGCCGGATTCCCGAACATTGTTCGCAAGAACTGCCGATACCGACCGGAACTACGCATCCCCAAGATCGCCAGGCACCATCTTCGTCATCAGCACGACCGGAACACCAATCAAATTTCATTGCAGGCAGCGTTTGTTCCGGAACGCGTGTTCTTTCACCGCCGATGCAGCCCGTTAACAACTCACCTTGTTCATTCAGTTCAATGTTACCTTTTCATTCCGTAACGGTTTGGCCCGTTCAGCCGCTTGCACTGCCTTCCAGCAGTACGCGCGCAGCAGCGCTCTTCCGCACACCCTTCACAGCATCATCTGCGCAGCGCGCCGAGCCGAACGACGCACAGCGTCGACCGATATCCGTGCGATCACGTTTGTGGTGTCTGAGCCGGTCCGTGGTCGATTTTGACGAGCCTTCACCATCTCGCTGTCCGAGATTTGCCGTCGATCGCCTTTAATTGTGTTATTACTCATTTCACCATGTTTCAGCTGTCAGTTTTCACTTATAAACATAGTGAGGAAACAAGACCATAATAGTTCTGGTAAAGGCCCCGAGGCAGGCTGAAAATCTCAGATAAGCACAGGCGAAGGATGGTGAGAAACAGTCAAACTCAACCCACAGACCAGCTCCAAAGACCTACAACATGATCTTATACAGATGGTGTCACTGTGCATCATTCAACTATTCATGACTTTGCACAAGGTGATGCTGTATGAGAGAAGGCGGAAGAAGTTTTTCACATTATTACAAACAGAGGCGCCTGAGGTATATAAAGCACATTTGGACAAACCAGTCATTTTGGAATAAGGTGCTGTGGACTGATGAAACTAAAATTGAGTTATTTGGATGACAATAAGGCGGTATGCATGGCGGATGAAGAACACAGCATCTCCAAGATAAACACTTGCTACCCACAGTAAAATTTGGTGGTGGTTCCACTATGCTGTGGGGTTGTGGCCAGTGTACTGCAATCTTGTTACAAAGCTGGAAGGCCCATGGATTCCAGCCGTATCAGCAGATTCTGCTAACAATGTTCAAGAATCAGTGACAAAGTTGAAGGCGCCGGGCCGATACTTCAACAAGACAACCACCCTAAACACTGCTCAAATTTACCAAGGCATTCATGCAGAGGAACAAGTAATAATCGCCTGGAATGGCCATCCTGTCCCAGAGACCTGAATATTATTGAAAACGTGGTGTGACGAAGTTACTGTTCCATGCACGGAAACCATCAAACCTGACTGAACTGGAGATGTTTTAAAGAAGAATGGTCAAAATACCAACCAGAATCCAGACCCTCATTGGAAGCTATAGGAAGCGTTTAGGAGGCTGTTATTTCTGCAAAAGAGGATATACTGAATATTGATGTAATTTTTCTGTTAAACAAATTCTATGCACCTGCCTACTTTTTGTTTAAAGAATTATTGCACACTTTCTGTAAATCTTATAAACTTCATTTCACTTCATATATCACTGTGTTTGGTTCGTTATATGATATATTTAACTGAAATTAAGCATCCGAACAACCAGTGATTTATAAAGGAAAATCTTGAAAAATTATCAGGGTACCAACTTTTCATACCAATGTTGGAGAAGGGTGTAATTCGGGAGCGTTGTAGTCCCTGGGCTGCTCCTTTAGTTCTTGTGCGAAAGAAAGATGGGAGTTGGAGGTTTTGTGTGGACTATAGGAAACTAAATGCTGTTACTCATAAGGATACCTTTCCTCTCTCTAGGGTTGAGGAGACTCTGACCTGCCTGACTAAAGCAGGTAGAAATGGATCCCAAAGGCCGGGAGAAGAATGCATTTACCACCCCTTTGGGACTGTTCAAGTTTGAACACATGCCTTTTGGGCTCTGCAATGCCCCTGCAAAATTCCAGTGGCTGAGACACTGTTGGTATATTTGGGTGACATAATAATCTACTCTCCTGACTTCTCTTCCCACCTACAGCACCTAGAAGAGGTCTTCCGCAGGCTGTGATGGCATGGGCTGAAGCTGAGGCTGGATAAGTGCAAACTGTTCCAACACCAGGTTGACTTCCTGGGACACGTAGTTGACAAGATGGGGGTAAGGCCAGACCCAGAGAAAATCTCTGCTGTTCAAAACTGGCCCACTCCTTCCACAGTGCACCAGGCTTTTTAAGCCTTGCTGGCTCCTATAGATGTTTTGTGCCCGACTTTGCTAAACTGGCCGATCCTCTAAATGCCCTGTTAACCGGTGTTCCAACCAGTAGAAAATCAGAGACAGTTAAGGTACAGTGGTCCCCTGAGTGCCAGACCTCTTTTGAACAACTTAAGGCTTCCCTGACGCAACCTCCTGTCCTGGCCTATGCTGATTTTTCCTTATCATTTGTAGTCGACACTGATGCCAGTAAGCAAGGTCTTGGAGCTGTGGCTCAGGTACAGGATGGCCGTGAACATGTGATTACATATGCCAGTCGAAGTCTGCACCCCACTGAAAGAAATGATGCAAACTACAGCTCCTTTAAATTGGAACTATTGGCTTTAAAATGGGCCATAACAGAAAAGTTCAAAGACTATTTGACTGGAACGAAGTTCACTGTGTACAGGGATAACAATCCAGTTGTGCATTTACAAACAGCTTGGCTGAAGAGAACAACGCTGGGTTGCACAAATAGCCTCTTTTGCCTTTGAGGTGAAGTATCATGCTGGCAAAGAAAATGTCTGAGGTGATGGGAACAGCGGTTCTAACTTCCCTGACCTGCCCACAAGAATTTGAGCTACACGTGGGAGAAGATTGGAAAAGTGCCCAGGAGGCTGTAGCCGACATCGAGTTGATTAAGATGTATGTGGAGGAGTCATTGCCTAGTGGGCTGATTAGACAGTCTATGTCTATAAGGGCACGGAAATTGCTACAGCAGTGGAAAAAGCAAGTTAGCGGGGGTGTGTTGTGTAGGAAAGTGACTGACTCTAACACTCATGAAGCACGTCTTCAAGTTGTCTGTCCTACAGTGCCAGGAGATGTGGAAGAAATATCATGAGGCCACTGCTCCCACGGGAGAGAAGTGAGGCAGTTTCATCTGGGTTGTGTCACTTGTAGCCTGCAGAATAGGGCAGCACAAACAATGGTCCATACTTTGTGGTCAAATGTAATCCAGACTTTTGGTTGCCCAGCTAGATTACAGTCAGACAGAGAAGCTAATTTTGAGTTATCCCTAATGCATCAGTTATGTGAGTGTTATGGCATAACCAAGAGCAGGACAACCTCACACCATCCCGCAGGCAACGTATGAGGATGTACTTCCTGCGGCAGCTGAAGAAGTTCAACCTGCCAAGGACAGTGATGGTGCACTTCTACACCTCCATCACTGAGTCCATCCTCACCTCCTCCATCACCATCTGGTACACTGCTGCTACTGCCAGGGACAGAGGCAGACTGCAGCGTGTCATCCGGTCTGCTGAGAAGGTGATCGGCTGTAACCTGCCTTCTCTCCAGGACCTGTACACCTCCAGGACCCTGAGGCAGGCAGGAAAGATCATGGCCGATCCCTCTCACCCTGGTCACAAACTCTTCAGGACACTCCCTTCCGGCAGGAGGTTGCGGTTCCCCAAAACCAAGACCTCACGCCACAAGAACAGTTTCTTCCCGTCTGCAACTGGGCTCCTCAACAAGATCTAGCCCCCCCCCCAACACACACACACAGACTGTCACAGACTGTAATCCCCCCACCCCCCCCACTACACGTTACATTAACATACATCTATGCGTTACATTAACGCACATCCGGACAATCACTGCCACCTTCTAACATTTTTGCACTCTACACTTTACACTTTACTTTTTAATTATGTATATTTATGTTCCTCGTAAATATAGTTCTTGCTTCTTGCTCTTCACTCTTTTCTTTTACTATAACTGCCCTTTAGCACCAATATACCAAGACAAATTCCTTGTATGTGCAAACTTACTTGGCAATAAAGTCTATTCTGATTTTGATTCTGATTCTGATGCCTCCTGTCCCTAATGATTGGATGGCATTTGAGGCAGCCAGTAGATATGGAGTTAGGGGTGGGCCCACAACAACGCTATGAAACAGGAGGGTGGGTGCAAGACCACCACCAGAAGCTTTCTTTTGCCTATGAGCTGGCTAGGCAACATATGGCAAAGGCTGCTACCCATAGTAGAGAGGTCTATGACCGTAAAGCCCATGCTGTGCCTCTGTTACCAGGTGAGCGGGTGTGGGTTAAGATAAGATAATCCTTTATTAGTCTCACAACCGGGAAATTTACACTGAAAAGATAAAAGGCATAAATACGAGTAAAAGACAAGGTATAAGCAAGATGATATTATAGAAATATAAACATAAGCACAGTGTGAACAGGGCAATGTAAATAAAATATGAACAAATGAGCAATATACACAGGACTATATACATAGAGACAGACTGAACTAAATACAGATATTGCACATTTTGAAAATGGTATTGCACACAATGAATGACTGATAGCAGCTGTTTTGGATTAGGATGGATTAAAATACAGAAACCTAGTGAGATGATCCATGTGGAGTGCTGGTTGTAGAGTCTGATAGCGACAGGAAGGAAGGAAGGACCTGCGATACCTCTCCTTCACACACTTTGGGTGAAGCAGCCTATCGCTGAAGGAGCTGTTCAGTGCTGTCAGCTGTCATCCTCCTCTCTCCCACTACTTCCACCAGGTCGAGGGGGCACCCCAGGACAGCACTGGCCTTCTTGATCAGCTTGTCCAGTCTCTTCCTGTCCACTGTTGAGATGCTGCTCCCCCAGCACGCCACTCCATAGAAGATGGCTGATGCCATAACAATGTCATAAAAAGTCTTCAGGTCCAAAGGATCTGAGTCTCCTCAGCAGGTAGAGTCTACTCTGACCCTTCTTATAAAGTGCAGTGGTGTTGTCTGTCCAGTCCAGTCTATTGTTCAGCTGAACACCCAGGTACTTATAAGATGTCACCATCTCAGTGTCTCTCCTCTGGATGTTCATTGGTGTTGGGGGTGGCGGGGGGTCTGCTCCTGTGGACATCCACCACCAGTTATTTGGTCTTCCCTTCATTGATCCGGAGGGAGTTCCGCAGGCACCACTCCACAAAGTCCTGCGTCAGTTCTCTGTACTCCCTGTCGTCCTCATTTGTGATGGGGCTGACGACTACAGAGTCGTCAGACAACCTTTGCAGGTGGCAGTGAGGTGAGTTTTACTGGAAGTCTGCAGTGTAGAGGGTGAAAAGGAATGGAGCCAGAACCGTTCCCTGCGGGGCCCCTGTGCTGCAGACCACCACGTCAGACATGCAGTCCCGTGTCCTCACATACGTACTGTGGTCAGTTGGTGAGGTAACAGGGATAGGCAGGGATAGTTACGGACTGGAATAGGCAGGGCCAGAGCAAGCTACACCCAGGCTGGAACCCAGAGCCAAGTTGGTGTTCGGCCACACAGTCAGAGGCCCATTGAAACTGTTGCGGGAACAACCTATGGCAGATTCACCACTTACTGTCAATGTGCTTGACTATGTGAGTTAATTTTGGGAGCGTCTCCATCATGCGTGCAACATAGCTAAACAGGCTATGGAAAACTCTCAGTCTCAGACACTGATCATGTTATCTGTACTCCAGACAGAAAGCGTAAATTTTGGGTTTGTCATGTTAACATGTTCAAGACTTATGCAGCCTGGCCATCAGAGGGACAAAGACCTTCAAATGAAGTGAGTGGTGCTATGGGTGGCTGGCCCCAGAACTCACAAGTGCTGGCAAATCTCGAGTCTCAAGTGTCCTATCTTCCTGAAAAGGAGGATATTCTTGGGTTGATGCGTGGTCACCTTGATTTGTTTTCAGATGTACCCCCTCGCATAAATGTACTGCATCATGAACTGATGAAAAAAGAGGTTAGAGTATTTGTTAAAAAATGGTCTTGCAGTTCCTAGTAACAGTTCTTGGAGTTCACCCTGTCTACTGTTGCCAATAGTTGATTTGGCTCCTAGGTTCTGTACAGACTATCGCAAAGTAAACAGTGCAACTAGGCCCAACTCTTTCCCTCTTCCACGTGTTGAGGACTGTATTGATAGGGTAGGAACAGCTCGCTATGTGACCAAGTGACTTGCTAAAAGGCTACTGGCAAGTTCCTTTGACACAGAGGGCCTCTGACATCTCGGCCTTGTTCACCCCAGATAGTTTCTTTCAGTATACTGTGATGGCATTTGGCATGTGTAATGCCCCCGCTACCTTTCAGCGACTCATGTGGACAGCGATTGGAAAATGCCTCACTGACCTTGAACCTGAGGAAGTGTGAGTTTGCAAAAGCTACCATTACTTATTTTGGCAAGGAAGTTGGTCAGGGAAAGGATCCTGTTGTATTTTGGTGTTTCCTGTTGACCCCTTAGTTGGATCATCTGATTGGCACACACTTGTGGCAGTGGGCTGAGTCTATATAGGCCACCCCCTTTTGTTCATTCTCTCTCTCTCTCCATCCTGCAGCAGCAGCAAGTGTGGTGGTGCTAGGTATTTGGTTTATCATTTATTCATTCATCTAACAAGTATTGGCCAATGACGCAGAATCAAGGCCTAACATCTCCAAAACATGTACAGAGATTACATCACCATAGTGACACAAAACAAGCCTGTTCCTCTGAACATCCAGGCATGCACTCTTTCACTCATGACTCAGTGTGGTGAGAGCAGGGGAGGGTGGGGTCTCCAAGGGGGTCTCGACACTAAGGACCTCCAACCCATGTCCCCCACCACCCCACCTCCATCCCTCCACAGACCTGGTCTCAGCGCTGCAGTATTCAAAAAATCCCTCATAGAGGAGGTCTGTTACTGAGGTTACATGTGCATTTATAGAGAGAGGGCTACTGTGTCACCTGTGTTCTCTAACACACACATGCACGCACATACACACACACAGTCAATCCCAACCACAGTGTGTTGCCTCTGGACTTAATTCAGACCTGCAGAGTGGGGGCATAGCTGAAGGAAAAAAAAGAAAAAATTGAAATCATTAGAGCTCAGTAACAGCCTTCTTGGCACAGTCCATTTGACTCCCACATAAATCATTAAACCAATCATTAGTGTGAAAGGAACTTTTTAATAACCACTAATTAAGCTGATTGGAAAATAACATGTTTGTTATTATTGGTTGCAGCTCTGAGGAAGTTTGTGATTTAAGGCTTCACACGTTTTCAGCAGGCGCGAGGAGACACTGATGTCAGTGTTCCTATACACACTGAGATTACCAAAGTCAAATGTAGCTTTACATTCATTTTCCAAAGCTGTCAACAAGACTTTGATTATGCAGCTTAAATTTACAGTATATAGCTCATTACAGTGTGTCTATCATACACACTCATGAATGTGCAGAGAAAATGAGGTGATTTACTGCAAATAAAGAACATATTATTCTGCACTTTATTGCAAATAAAGAGAATTTTATTCTACACATAGAGGTTGAATGACATTCCCCTCATGGCTGAACTGGAGTAGCCTATACCAATTACACAATGCACTTTACAGTATGTGTACTAACTTTATACACAGAGCTCCCATCAGCCCTGTGTCAGAGCTGCTGCCAAAATAAAAACGTGTCACTGATATCCCCTTATTATATAGCTGTCATGGAGGAGGAGATACAGAGAAAAGAGGTGTTTTCTAAACTGGACTCTGTAGTCTTAAAGAGTTTAATGAGGAACTAGATTTAAAGTCATTTTTGTTTGAGTTCATTAGATTATAAATTGTTTTTACTTGAAGGAGAGATCTGTCCAGGTAAACTGAAGATTTATTAGAGCATGTGCAGAAAAAGTCCTAAATGTGTGTGTGGGCCTGTCTGTACAAACAAGAAGATTGATATTTATCAAACATACACAATGTCACATAATGAACAATGAAAAATCTCATCTGTTCTACATCCATCTGCTCATTAATATACACACATCCCCAAAGTTCCAAATATGGTCAACACATCCCTCTGAAAGTCCTGTGGACTAATGTAGAGTTTCTGTGGACAAAAGTCTTGTTTTATCAATAAAACTGAATGGTTAATGGTGTTATTGCATTTTACATTGTGTTCCATGTTTCAACTATGTCCACACTTTATTTGAGTAACATGTTGCTGCAGTAGAGGAGGCTGCAGTTTCGGGACCTCTGTCCAAGGACTGAAGAGGACCCTAGTTTTTCATGACTCTGCCACTGCACTGGAACAATGCTAAACCTAACCCTAAACAATTCACTATGTGGTGCTGTTACAAAAAACTGGCGTTCTAGAAATGCAGTTGTTGGATGGTGATTCCGAAACTGCCGTAACAGAACATTGTTTCATTTGTTCCCTCATTATTACATGCTAATGTGGTCAGACCATAAGGTGATATGGTGAGTACAATTAACTGATATCATCCTACCACATGCCTCAGTCAGTTTGATGCTGTCATGGTCACAGGTCTCATTTGAAGCATTTCAATCATCTCCCCTGTCATACAGAAGAACATCATAAAACAACAGTGATTGTACAAGCTGAACAGACTGTTTGCTCTGATATGTGATTTTTAACCTGGTCTGTTTGTTTTGTATGAGACCTCTGAGGGTAATTCAGCTCCTGGTAAAAACCTCCTGAATGACACTGACTGAATCCTGACCAGGAGAAGCTGACTGTAGTGACAGTGAACGATCCCATACTCTGTCTTTTGTTCTTGTTTTGATTGAGAGACCCCTACAGGCAAGAGATGACATACTGTGTGTTTAAGTGCTGGGCCTTCCTGACCCCCCCTCACCCTCCAAGCTTTATAGCCATGTAGACTAGTGTGTTTGCTTTTAAGCGGAGTTTGACTTAAAAGTGTTGTGAATATTGTGAATATTCCTGAAATGCTTCAGAGTGTTTTTCACAGCCTCAAAACAAACACTCCCGGTGTTGCTGGCAGGAGCTGGTCCTCTGTGGAACAGCACTGGAGGTCAGGGGATGACATCATGACATGGGGAAACAGTTGAGGACAGTAGGGGACTGTTGTCTGACTGTTTCACACACAGGTTCAAAGTTTTTCTGTGCATGTTCTTCTGGCTTTTTCCTCACAGTCTATAGATGGATTGTTCTAAAACTAGAAACCTGAGTGAAGGTACAGACTGACTCTGTTCCTTACAAGCACTGACACTGTTCTGCCCCCTTACCCCCTCAGTGATACTGTTAACTGTGATAACAACCCCTTCAATCTGCAGTTGTATAAGTTGTTAAAGAGCAGGTTGTGGTCCAGATGCGCTGCAGGAGGCCAGAGGTCAAATGGTGGATTTTGAGTGTTCCTGATGAATTAAAAAGACATAAAGACAAAGCAAACATCCTGCTAGAGACTCTTCCCATCAGGAACATATTTTTAGCATGATAATAACAGCACTTGCACAGGAACGGCTTGTTTTACTGTTGATTTTGTGAATTGTTTCTGGAAAAAGATATAGCTGCTGATTTTTTTTATAATGTGTGTGTACCACAAACAATATTACATTTACCAGGGGAGCTTGGAGGCCAGGTCAACACCTTGGCCTTTTTGTCCTGTTCCTTGAGCAGTTTTTGTGGTGTGGTGGGAGCATTAATACCACTTTACATCTCTATATGGAATTTGCATTATGGGGCGCCCCGATAGCCGAATAGTTAGGGTGCGTACCACATGGACCTTAGTGCCCTGAGCAGCTGGTCCCCGGTCCGGCTGGACCTTTGCTGCGTGTCATTTCCCTGCTCTCTCTCCCTATTTCCTGTTTCTCCCCACTGTCCTATCCAAATAAAAGCAAAAGCCCCAAAAATAATATATAAAAAAAGAACTTGCATTATGCTGTGCTCTCCTTCCGTTATCCCCCTGCAAACCCTTCCTTTTTTTCTCAACCCAACCATCTGAGGAAGATGGCTGCCCACCCTGAGTCTGGTTCTGCTCTAGGTTTCTGCCACTTAAAGGAAGTTTTTCCTCTCCACTGTCACTTAGTGCTGCTCATGGTGGGAACTGTTGGGTCTCTTTCTGTATATATAATAATATAAAGTAAAGTCAGGTCTAGAGCTAATCTCTATGAAAAGTGCCTTGAGATAAGACATACTGTTCTGTGTGCTCACATCACTGCACAGACCTAGTGTTTATGTGTTAAGCACCATACACCCAGTTCATGTTATGAGCTACCTCTACATTAGCCTGAACATGTGAACGCTGTGTATTCAGCACTATGACAACAGATCTCAGCTATCACAATTCGTACAACACCACTTGAGGAGCATAGATAAATTTGAGGTGTTTCCTCTTTTCCTGCAAAATACACTGTGATACCCTCTTCTGACTGGCTTTCGGTTTTCTAGAACTTGTCCCTGATGATCTGCCTCACAGCAACTTGGAGTGTTTTTTTCCACAAGTCATGTTTTTTGATGTCAGATGAGAACATGTGGAGGGTTCTGCCCTTGTCAGTCCTAGAAGAATCATATGTGCAACACCTATGACATTTATGGTACTGTAGAAAAAAAAGTACCATTATGATTTCAGACTTTATCTGAATTTCATTCTCAGTACATCGTGTGGAGACAGACCTGTTGTCAGAGAATGATGCTCAGTAGAAACAGACACAGACATCATGAGAGACTAAAATATCAGCATTTACATTCTTGGACTTCTCCAGTGCCTTTAAGACAATCCAGCCGCTGCTCCTCAGAGACAAGCTGACAGAGATGGGAGTAGACTCACACCTGGTGGCATGGATCACGGACTACCTGATTGGCAGACCCCAGTTTGTGTGACTGGGTGACTGCAGGTCAGACACTGTGGTTAGCAGCACAGGAGTGCCACAAGGGGCCATGCTCTCTTCGGTCCTGTTCACCCTGTACACGTCGGACTTCAAGTACAACTCAGAGTTATACCACATGCAAAAGTTCGCAGATGACACTGCTATTATGGGCTGTGGACAGGAGGAGGAGTACAGGAAACTGATCCAGGACTTCATCACATGGTGCGACTCCAACCACCTGCACCTCAACACTACCAAGACCAGGGAGATGGTGGTGGACTTCAGGAGGCCCAGGCCTCACCCAGAACCTGTGTTCATTAAAGGTGACTGTGTGGAGTTTGCACAGACATACAAATACCTAGGAGTGCTGCTGGATGATAAACTGGACTGGACTGCAAACACGGATGCTCTGTGCAGGAGAGGACAGAGCCGACTGTACTTCCTCAGAAGGCTGGCGTCCTTCAACATCTGCAAGAAACTGCTGCAGATGTTCTATCAGACTGCGAGCGCCCTCCTCTACGCAGTGGTGTGCTGGGGGGGAAGCATCAAGAAGAGGGACGCCTCACGTCTCGACAAACTGGTAAGGAAGGCAGGTTCTGTTGTGGGCACAGAGCTTGACAGCCTGACATCTGTGGCAGAGCGACTGATGCTGAGCAGGCTCCTGTCGATCATGGACAATCCACTACATCCACTGCACAGCATCATCTCCAGACAAAGGAGCAGATTCAGTGACAGGCTGCTGTCACTGTCCTGCTCCACTGACAGACTGAGGAGATCATTCCTCCCCCACGCCATGCAGCTCTTTAATTCCATGAGGGGGGTGAGCGTTAATGTCAACTGCTTTGACGGACTATACACTACATACATACACACACACTGTACACTATGCACCTTAGATATGGCGTTCTGTTTGCACTGGACTTTGCACTGGACTTGAAGTTTCTTCACTGTGTTTTTTATCAGCAGTGTTTTTATTATTTCCAGTATTTATTGCATGCCTTTGACCTTTAATCTTAAATCTGTTGATGCTGCTAGAACTGTGAATTTCCCGTGTGGATTAATAAAGTATCTATCTATCTATCTATCTATCTATCATTTGGTTTCAGCAGTTTGTATATTTCAACATACAGTATACAACAAAACTGAGTACACCCCTAACACTAATCTTTGTTGGAGAAGGTTTGTCATCTACTCTGCTTTAAAACACTCCACAGGTTTTCTATTGGATCCAAGTCTGTGGACACACTTGGTCAGGTCAGAGTTCTCACTTTTTGCATCTTGTATGATTTTTGCATTGTGTCTGGGATAATTGTCAGGTTGGAAAAGTCCTAGCCTGCCAAGCCTCCTGAGACTGAAAATCATCATTCAGTATCTTCTGCTCCCCAGCAGCCCCATATCAGCTTACTCCCATCTCCATGTTTCACAGTCGGCATTATGCAGTCACTGTGGTGGTCCTGGCCAGGTCCACACCAGACGTGCTGGACCCCATCTGATTCAAACTGATCTATTTTGGTTCCATCAGACCAAAGACTGAGCTGCCAACTTTCACCAGACTTCTTCTCATGATCCTTGATAATATTTAATCTGTGTCCTCAGAGGTTGTCTTCATGCAGTGTCCTTCTCAGTGTCTGATCAGTCTCCCACCAGTTTCCACTGATGATCCTTGTGTCAAGTCAGAGGCACTTCCTGTCTGTTTGTAGTAGTATGGCTTTTCCTTTACCTCCTGATGACTGCTGCAGCTGTTTCAGCTCAGGTTGTTTACTGTGTACTACAGGATACTACAGGAACTCTGTCACTACCACAGGGCTCCATGATGCCAACACCACTATGAGAGAGCTGTGCTATACAAATAAAGTTAGACATTACAGATTGAATCTTTACAAACACCAGCTGTACTGAAGCTCCTGATGAACTTAATTGGCAACTTGAATATCAGTTTTAAAGCATCTTTGAAAACACCAAAGAAACTTTTCAAAAAGGTCTGCACCAGTGTGTAACTGCACAGATTGGCTGGACAATATCTGATTAAATGACCAACATAAGTTCCACATATAAACTCATCCAAACATAAAGTACATAATGAGTGGGCTGAAAAATTTACTCAAGAGCCCACTCATACCCCTGATACCCCCTCCCTCCCACAGCCCCTCCCAGGATCACGTTCAAGCTGATGACTATGGAATTGAATCAATGTCTGTTTGTTCACTTAGCACACACATTTTCCACAGCACTGGAATGTTTTCAAGACATTTTCAGATGGAAAATAACAAAGGCACAGTAGAAATTCAATGTGCTGCCGTGTTCACTCCAGATTATTCATTACCACTATGGTGTTTTTCTTTTGGTGCCAGAGCATGTTTCTCTGCTGTGAGATGTATGAGCAAGCATTGTGTGTCCACCAGCCCTGCTGCACATTAATCACCAGGTCCACCTCCTCTCATTCCCCTCTCCTTTCCCTCAATAAGGTGGTTAACTCCCAGACATTCCCAGCAGTTACATCCTGTCCTCTGCAGTTATCACCTCAACCTGGGACATACACAGTAGAACTGTTCATTCACTCTGCAGCTACACTACACCATGTCTGCATGACACTGTGGCTCCATGCTCACATGGCTCCAGGGTCACAGCTTCTAAGCTCTGTTTAGCCCTCTGCATGGGCCCTGGATCGTAGGCATCATGAGGAGGTTGAACAGAGCCTTAAGCCCTATGTTTTTAATGAACAGTATCAATATGGTTGGTATCATTACTGTTAATCTTTTTTTTTTAAACTGTCCTAGATATTATTGCGTAGTCTATAAATAAGAGTAGACAGTTCAAGACAACTACTACAACACAAGGTCAAAAGCCAGTGTTTCAAGAAATGAATCCCATGGAGCACATGTCATTAAAGACAGTGGTAACTGACTATTATATATTATATATTAGATATTTATTAGATATTCTATTATGAATAATCATCTGAAAAATGTTGGCAGCAAACATTTATATATCATCATTGGGAACTGCAGAATTGTCAAATATCAATGTTCTTTTTCATGAGTGCAAATGCAGCTTTAGATTTGATTTTACTGTCTGATTTTCCATTCAGCATTGCATATAATCCTGTAACATGAAACCCACAGTCCTTGATCATGATCAGTCTTTCTTTCTCTCTTTCTTTCTTTCATTTTCTCCACCTCTCTCTCTCTCTCTCTGTTTGCCCCCCTCCCATTCAGCCAGCCCTCATCGCCTCTGTCTTTGAAATCCAGCCCCTCCTGTTGCAGCAGGGCTCAGAGTCGGGTCCTTTTCTATCCTGCCCTTCTTTACTGAGCATCACCTGCTGCCCAGTGGTGACAGGAATAGAAATCCTGAGGCGAATGCTATAGAAGCCCAGAGCGCAGCAGCAGGTCTGCTTCAAATGTCCAGCAGCTGCTGTGCTGACACTGACTAAAGTCAGAGGTAGATTCAAATATAAAAAGTAAACTATATTCATGTTGCATATTCATTCTGTGTTTTGAGTGAGCCTGAATATGCCAATGGCTGTGTCTTTAAGACCTGACTCCACTCTGAGACCCATATTATACTTTTATTAATGACTGTTAGTGAGCTAATACTAATTTATTCTCATTATTCTTATTTTCATTGCATATCTACATTACTCCACCACATGACATAATATTAAAGAGAGCAGAACAATTTGACCTGAGTCCAAAGCTTTATCCTGATGGCCCAAACCTGGCCCAGAGCTCATTACTTCATACAGCAGTGTGTCAGTGTCAATGCTTTAACTTCTCACTTTGCTGCAGTGATGTAGAAGTGTCATCACAGTTAGATGTGGTAAGACAGAGCACAGTTCTGGTCATCAAAAAGAAAGAAAGAAAGAAAAACCCTCTTGATGTGTGAAGTATTAGTGCACAACTTGTACAAAAAGTGTCAAAAACCTTGAGCCTGACTCGGCCATATTTTGGTGGCAGCACAACAACCAGCTCCAGCAGTTCTCCAACAGTTAATTAATAATTTTAGTAATTTTCTGAACTTCAGATGTGCCTGTATGTGTCCCACCCAGAGCACACAGTGCACGGGTAGAAGATTCAGTCAAATCAGGCAGCACAGTGAGGGTGTTGGTATTTTGGTAGAAGAAGTAGTATACTCTTACTGTCTCAGGACCATGTCTCTTTTTTTAAACACTCTCCAGCTGGTAGATGCATTTACATCAGGATAGAAAAAAAAAATTAAAGCAACACAGTGTAACTGTGTAAAGTGAGCAGCAGCACCCTCTGCACCCACCAGAGGTCATTAACTCTGTTGTTGCTCTGAGTCCGAGCGGTTCAGTAGTTTTCATGTACAGAAAACAAAGTCTATCAATCTGTTGACCGGAGCTCTGACTGTGTAGTCCCACTGACTGAACTGAAACGTGGTCCAGCATTGTATATTACCCATGATCCCCTTCTTCTTCTGGAGCAGGAAGTGCTGTGGCTGTAACAAACACACCAAACTCTGTTTCTAATTCTTGATATTGTCAAAGTTTCCTGGCTGTATATCAGAGATGATGATACTGGTTTTTAATGCCTTCTAAGTCTTTTTAACTGCTCTACAGTTCAGCATTACTCTTGAACGTGCTGAGCCTTATTCCAGCAATTTAAACCACTGATTATCATTCAGTTAGAGGGAGTACCTGCTCACCAAAGTTACACAGAGCAACAACAGGCAGAGGCTCCATTTTCCCTGTTACAGTCACTGAACCATCACAGTGACCCTGAAGCTTAGAGTTTAAGGTTAAATAGTTTCATCAGGTTGATTTAAAGTGTTTAAAGGAGGAGAGTCAGTACATCAGTCTGCACTGATCTATAAATGACTTTGACACACGAATCGCCACCTTACCATGGTGGAGGGGTTTGAGTGCCACCATGAACCTGGGAGCTTTGTTGTCAGGGACAACAGCCCCTGGAAGGGTCTCCCAAGGCAAACTGCTCCTGGGGGAAGGGCCAGACTAAGAGCGATTCAAAAATAACCCTGATGATACAGCATGTTCAAGCATTGGCCACCTCGCCAAGAGTAGGGAAACCAGGGCACCCTCCTGGAGCCAGGCCTGGAAAGGGAACTTGTGGGCAAAGCGTCTGGTGGCTGGGCGTTCACCCATTGGGCTCAGCCCGAACAAGCCACATGGAGCCGCACCGCATGGACACATCACCTTTGATCTGTGTTGTGACTTTGTGGTTGTATCATCAGATCTGAGGCCATATGTCTTGGACACTCGGTGAAGAGAGAGGCAGAGCTGTCAACTGATCACCACCTGGTAGTGAGTTGGATCAGATGGCGGGGAAGGCTGCCAGACAGACCTGGTAAACCCAAACGACTAGTGAGGGTGTGCTGGGAACAT
This sequence comes from Lates japonicus, assembly GCA_033238685.1. Classification (NCBI taxonomy): domain Eukaryota; kingdom Metazoa; phylum Chordata; class Actinopteri; family Centropomidae; genus Lates; species Lates japonicus. The sequence goes on along the minus strand of BRZM01000006.1, from coordinate 1,096,755 downwards.
CTGGCAGAAGCCCCTGTCTGGGAAGCCTTCAACTCCCACCTCTGGAGGAACTTCTTGTGCATCCCAAGGGAGGCTGGGGACATTGAGTCAGAGTAGGCCATGTTACAAAACCTCCATTGCAGATGTGGCAGGCAGGAGCTGTGGTCAGAAGGTTGTTGGGGCCAGTTGAGGCGGCAACCTGAGACCCGCTGGTGGACACCAGTGGTGAGGGAAGCCGTCAGGCTAAAGAAACAGTAAACAGGAACAGTAGACCAGCTTTTTACTCTTGCAGGAGTGCTGAGGGAGTCATGGGAATTTGACCATCCAGTCTACATGTGTTTTGTAGATAGATAGATAGATAGATAGATAGATAGATAGATACTTTATTAATCCCGAAGGAAATTTAAGGCATCCAGTAGATCAAGAAAAGTACACAAGTAGTAAGTACACAACATACACTGCACCCACATATAGCAACAGACACACATCCCACAGATCACCTGCACAACAAACATGTAGCAACGTAAAGACAACCCACAATCACCTACATATAACGGATACACAATCCACATATAAGACAACCCATAAAATACCCACATATAATGGATACACAACCACATATAACAGATTACACAACCAACATTTAACAAGAGCATACTCCATATATGACCCACATAAAAGTACAAAGCAATAATATAAATATTAAAAATATGAAATAAGAATCTAAGGTAACGGTTGGGGGAGTGCGAAGGGCTAATATAGCCTCTAAAATGATCATGTTTACACATGTACAGTAAGCATGTGCAATATTTAAGCATGTACTTATCACGTTATGATGAGATGATAGGAGCAGAGAGAGGTAGACTCATTATGTTAAGTCTGTTAAGTCTGTTTCACACCTCCTCTTCTGTGTGGTGTTGAAAAGTTGAATGGCCCTGGGAACAAAGGACCTCCTTAGTCTGTCTGTGGAGCATGACAGTGACAGGAGTCTGCCACTGAACGTGCTCCTCTTTTGTGTGAATGTGTTGTGCAGTGGATGGTGATCATTGTCCATGATGGTCAGCATTTTACGCAGGGTCCTTTTCTCTGCAGCCGTTGTTAGTGTCTCCAGCTCCAAGCCGACCACAGAGCCAGCTTTCATAACCAGCCTGTCCAGACACCCAGCGTCCCTCTTTTTAATGCTGCCTCCCCAGCACACAACAGCATAAAAGAGGACACTGGCCACAACAGACTGGTAGAACATGTTGAGGAGCTTGCTGCAGATGTTAAAGGATCTCAGTCTTCTCAGGAAGTAGATCCGGCTCTGCTTTGCTGACCAGTCCAGTTTATTGTCCAGGAGTATTCCCAGGTATTTGTAGGTTGTGACCACTTCCACATTGACCCCCTCAATGGAGACTGGCAGCAGGGGAGGCTTGGACCTCCTGTCCACCACCATCTCCTTGGTCTTTGTGGTGTTCAGCTGGGGATGGTTGAGCCTGCACCATTTCACAAAGTTGCCCACCAGTCTCCTGTTCTCCTCCTCCTGCCCATCTCTGATACATCCCACAATTTCGGTGTCATCTGTCATCTGCATGTGACATGTATTTGAGTTGTAGCCAAAATCAAACATGTACAGGGTGAACAGGACCAGTGAAAGCACAGTCCCCTCAGGTGCTCTGGTGCTGCCAACCACAGTGTCTGAGAGACAGTCCTTTAACCTGACAAACTGTGGTCTCTCAGTCTGATAGTCCATAATCCAGGATACCAGGTGAGCGTCAACCCCCATCTGCACGAGCTTGTCTCCCAGTATGAGGGGCTGGGATTAACTGGTGGTTTAACTGGTTTGCTCTCTCCACATCCCCCTCTGCTCTGCTGCTGCTCTTCCTGCAGCCTGTGATGGTTTTCATGCCTGATTCCAAGATGGTGCTGGTCACGTCGGCTGCTAGTTACAGTAGCTCCGAGTGTTTCTCGTTGTTTTTATGCGTTTTTGTACTTTGTCGCGTCTTTTCTGTCACCAACCTCGGTTGGAAGTTTACTCCTATGGATGTACAACTGGCGAGGTTAGGAATATGTGTATTTCTACTGTCTGGACTCTTTGAAACGGCATCCGGTGACCCCTTCAGCCACGGCTCCATTGTTTACACCCGGGATCAGCTGTTAGCACTGAGCAACACAAAGGTACTCCCGGGAACAAGATCGGAGATCCCCGTGCAACTAAGGAGAAGAAAACGGGGCTGCAGAGCTGGAGTTAAGCGCCGGGACAAGAAGAGAAAGTATAAACCTTGTATACCTTCTGTCATCATGGGGAACGTGAGATCTCTCCCCGCAAAGATGGAAGAGCTTATGGTGCTAACCAGGCTGCAGAGGGAGTACCACAAGTGTAGCCTCATGTGCTTCACTGAATCGTGGCTGAATGAACTTGCTCCGGACTCGCACGTTTCACTGGACGGGTTTCAGCTCGTAAGAGCGGACAGGAAAGCCAAGGAGAGCGGTAAGAAGAGAGGAGGGGGCACTGTGATGTTTGTGAACACACAGCAAGGACAGTGGACGAGGCCCAGAATCTGGCAACAGAAAATGGGCAAACGAACTGAACCTGTTTTTCAACAGATTCGACTGTGTCCCTGTCCCCTCCCCCACCCACGCAATGGCACCTCAAATTCATACCCCCCCTCCTTTGTCACCTTCAACGCTGAATTTTCACATTTACCGTTCAAATACTAAGAAGAGACGAGCAGTGAGGCAGCAGCCCGCTGAGCCTCACCATGGATTGCGCAATGACTATGTTAACTGTGCTGGCTTGCAGTGAGACCGTATTGCTGTCCCTCTGCATGTTGCCATTAAAATGTTCAAACACTTTTAGTATATGAACTAAATTTCTATAGTTTAGCTGGTGTATATAATGTACAGTGTTTATTTATTTTTTTTATCAACAACTGTATGTGTGTAACGTATTCTTGTGCTGAGCGATCATAAAACCGCTGCGAAGAGGCACTAGTTGAGGCACGCAGTTCTCCTGCCTCATGGCAGGGGGCGCTGACTGTGATGACGTCAGTGCCTCACCAGCCATGAACCTCACCGCACGTCACTGATATATATATATATATATCCCACAAGTGGGATAATATAAAGTCTATCTTAATCCCAGACTTCCTTCATGTTGTTCTGCTGCAGTTTCTGCTCTACCTTCCTTCTGTATTCCTCCTTTGCCTCAGAGAGTCTGGCCTTGAGCTCCCACTGTACCTGCCTCAGCTTTGTCAGTTCCCCCTCTTTAAAAGCCCCCTTCTTCCTGTTGAGGAGGTCCTTGACATCACTGGTAATCCAAGGCTTGTTGTTTGGATAGCAGCGTACAGTTCTTGTGGGAACAACAACGTCCATACAGAAGTTCAGGTAGTCAGTTGTGCAGTGTGTGACCCCCTCAATGTCCTCCCCATGCGAGTCCTGCAGCACACTCCAGCCTGTTGACTCGAAGCAATCCCTCAGAGCTGCCTCAGCCTCAGGAGACCATTTCCTGAAGGAGCGTGTGGTGGTCGGTTGTCTGCAGACAAGTGGTGTGTAAGGTTGTGATCTGATTTCCCCAGAGACGGAATCCCTTACATTTGCATACATCAGATCAATTGTCCTGTTTTTCCTTGTGGGGCAGTCAACAAACTGGTGGAAGGCAGATAGGGTTGAGTCCAGTGAAACATGGTTGAAGTCTCCAGATATTGCTATAAAGGCTTCAGGGTGTTGGATTTGAAGTCTCACGACAGCTGAGTGGATGACATCACACACAGTTTCAGCCCGAGCACGTGGAGGGATGTAAACAATAACAGCAATGGTATGTGAGAACTCCCGGGGCATGTAGTATGGACGGAGACTGACTGCTAACAGCTCGATGTCCGGGCAGCAGATTGTCTCCTTCACCATCACATGTCCGGAGTTGCACCACCTGATGTTAACAAAAAGAGCGAGTCCCCCACCTTTATGTTTGCCACTGCGTTTTGGGTCCCTGTCTGCCCTCACTGTTGTAAAGCCGGGTAGCTCTATGATAGCATCGGGGATGTTGCCGGTCAGCCACGTCTCCGTGAAGCACATTAGGCTGCACTCCCTGTACAGCTTTACGTTCCTCACCAAGGCAGCCAGCTCATCCATCTTGTTGGTCAATGCATTAACATTTGCCATCACGCACAAAGGAACTGATGGCTTATATCTCCACCGCTTCTCCAGGAGCCTGGCCTTAATCTTTGCTCCAGCCCTGCTTCCCCGGTAGCGTCTCCGTAGTTCCTCTGGGATGGGGTGAACAGTGCTAGCATGCCCCACTGTCTGCAGTCCAAGCAGCTGTTCCCTTGAATAAACAAAGTTCACGCTGCTGCGAATTGCTGGAGTAATTGTCATATCCACAGGATAAGTAATATACTCCATGCATATAAAGAATAAAGGTAAAAAACAACAGAAGAAAAGTTTAAAAAGGACAGAAAAAGGCGAAAAACCGCCAGAGCTACTAGTAAGGCTGCACCGATGCGAGTGGCAGCCTTACTAGTAGCAGTACCCCCCACTCTTGTGGGGGGTACTGCAGGAGTATGGGGTTCGAGGGCCACTGATGCGAGCCATCTGGTCCTTGTAAAACCAAAGTGAGAGCTATGTTTGCACCCTCCAAGTCTGAGGCTATGGTTCTCAGCTGGAAAACGATGGATTGTTCCCTCCAGGTGGGGGGAATTCTGTTTTATTTATATAGCGCAGAGCCCTTGGTATTATTGAGGACTTTGGGAGGGTGTCTGGTTATAAAATCAACCTAGAGAAAAGTGTTCTTTTCCCATTTAATAAGCAGGCAAGGAGATTATCATTCCAGGCCTATTATCATTCCCCCTATCATTATCAGGGAGAATAAATTCAGTTAAAATGAAGGTAATGTCACGGTTTCTCTTTTTGTTCCACACAGTACCAATTTTCATTTTTTAAAGAATTGAATAAATGTACATCCATTTATTTGGAAAAAAAACAGTTCCCCGGATAAGAAAAGAGTTCCTGGAGAGACAGAGAGAGGAAGGAAGCCTGGCCTTACCAAATTACATGCACTATTATTGGGCTGCTAATATACATAAGCTGCTGTTTTGGGTCCCACATTTAGATGATGATGAAACTCCAGTATGGGTACATATGGAATGTTATGCATCTAGCCCAGTGTCCCTACATTCTCTGGCCTGCGCCCCTCTGCCCTTAAGTAAACACCTTCATACAAACAACCATGTTGTACATGACTCTATCAAGATCTGGGTCCAATTCAGAACACATTTTAGAAATAGAAGTGCCCTCCTATCGGCTCCCGTTTATGGCAACCATTTGTTTTCCCCGGCCCTTGGAGGAACAGCGTTTAAGGAATGGTATAGAGCTGGGGTGGAATGTGTCAAAAACTGTTTTAAAGATGGTATATTCATGTCTGCTGCTCAGTTAGAGAAGGAGTATGGAATTCCCTCAAAAACTAATTATTACAGATACTTTCAGTTTCGAGATTTTGTGAAAAAGACATTCTCCTTATCCCTCGAGTTGCCACAAAGTGGGTGGATAGATGGACTACTGGACATGAATCCGACTCTTAAAGGGATGGTTTCCATGCTCTATGTGAATATCCAGAGGGCAGCCTCCCCATCCCTTGATTACATAAACAGGAAATGGGAGGAAGAGTTAGAGTTGGATATATCTGATATTGACTGGAGATGGGCAGTGGAACTGATACACTCTTCTTCTGTAGGTGTTAGACACGGGTTGATACAATTTAAGGTGTTACACAGACTTCATTTATCAGGGAACAAACTGGCAAGAATTTATCAGAGGGCTGACCCGCCTTGCCCAAGATGTAAACAGGTGCCAGCCAACATATGTCACATGTACTGGTCTTGCCCTAGGCTGAAAGAGTTCTGGGCCAAAATTTTTAGAACCTTCTCATCCATCTATAATAAGGATATAGAGCCCGGTCCTCTGGCAGCCATCTTTGGGGTGACACCAGGGGAAGCACAACTAACAGTTACTCAAAGGAAAGTGGTAGCATTCTCCTCATTGTTGGCCAGGAGACTGATCTTATGTAACTGGATAAAAGCAACGCTGCCATCTCATAAACGATGGGTAGAGGAGGTGATGGCACACCTTAAATTAGAGCATCTTAGATTTACTTTGCAGGGCAACACTAAGAGATATTAGTATTAGTATGACCTGTTTTGTTATTGTAGAAGTCTCCCTTCTTCTTCAGTCTTCATCTGAATGGGATGTTCACTGTGTTGTATAAATATGAAAATTCAATAAAAACACTTTTATTATTATTATTTATATAGCGCCGAATCACAACAGAAGTTATCTCAAGGCACTTTTCATAAAGAGCACGTCTAGACGTACTCTTTTGATTATTATAATTACAGAAAGAGACCCAACAGTTCCCACCATAAGTAAGCACTAAGCGACAGTGGCAAGGAGAAACTTTCTTTTAAGAGGCAGAAACCTCGAGCAGCAGGAGGAGGCGTTTAAGTATCTTGGGGTCTTGTTCACAAGTGAGGGGAGAATGGAGCATGAGATTGACAGGTGGAGTGGCACGGCGTCAGCAGTGATTCAGTCGCTGTACTGGACCATATTGGTGAAGAGGGAGTTGAGTCTGAAGGCAAAGCTCTCAATTTACCAGTCGATCTACATTCCAAACCTCACCTATGACCACAAGATCTGGATAGCTACCGAAAGAACAGGATCGCGGATGCAGCTGGCTGAAATGAGTTTCCTCTGTAGGGTGTCTGAGCTCAGCCTTAGAGATTAAGGTGAGGAGCGCGGACATCCGAGGGGAGCGCGGAGTAGAGCCACTGCTCCTTTGCTTCAAAAGGAGCTAGTGAAGGTGGTTTGTAACAACTGGTTAGGATACCTCCTGGGCGGCTTCCTTTGGAGGTTTTCCGTGCATGCCAAACTGGGAGGAGACCCCAGGGTAGACCCACTTGCTGGAGAGATTATATATCTCATCTGACCTGGGAATGCCTTGGAATCCCCCAGGAGGAGCTGGAAAATGTTGCCAGGGAGAGGGATGTCTGGAATACTCTGCTTAGCGCAGCATACTCAGCATAAGCGGAAGAAGAGGAAGATGAATAAGACTTTGACAGTGTCTGTTGTCCACAGTATGAAAAGTTTCTCCTGCAGTTCTTTAAATGCAGCACATGAAGGCAGCAGGTCACACATGTTGATAAATCTGCAGCCTGTGATTGGAGAAGTGCTGCAGCAGTGACATTAGACACACAACGTCCATTTCATCTACCTTCATTAAATTACAAATGACACCAGGCTGCTGCTGAATAACCTCACACACCTTTACACTCTGTTATAACTCATGAATTAACTCATGAGAAATTCATGAGTTGCATCCACACAGTAACATGATTTCCTGGAGAAGCTGCTTCTTTATTTGTTGTCATGCTTCATTGGGATTGGCTCAGCTGTGTGATGAAATCTGTGATGTGACTAACTGAGAGTATATTTATTAATCACCACACCTACTGCTACACAAACATGAACCAAAATAGCAGGTGGAGACACATGTGCCCATGACTTACCATCTTACACTTGTCATGGCACTCAACACACAATTGAAATAATAACTATTCACCAAACAATCTGTCAAGAAAGATTATGTGTCAGTTACAGCCATGGTTCCCAACCTGGGATCGGCGCCAGTTATCACAGGAGGTTCACAGAGCTCTGTCTGCTCTGAGGTGGTGAGGTTATCAAAATTATATTTGTGCATATTAAATTTTAAAGATCCCAATAACACACCCAAGTGGATAATCAAAATTCTGTATAAACCAAATGAAAACATATTTTTTGTCCGCATTTAAATTTATTAAGCTACTTATTACCAATACCCGTGTGACCTCTGAACTTCTGTTCAGTCTCATCAGGTCAGCTATCGCCTACCTGGGTAATTCATCCCTGATCATTTTCCTGCTATCAACATTACATGAATAAAATACCATCTCTGAAAAAAAAGAAAACAAGACAATATCTCAACAGTTACCTCTATTTTGGTTTTATGGAAGGACAAGACAGTTTTCGGCCAGAATATGTAATTTGTGGTTTTCATTTGAAAATCTTGTTCTTCATTTGAAAATCTTGTTCTCAGTCTGTCCCACCCAAAGTGGAAAACATTAAAGCCAGTTCTATTTGTTGTAGTGTACCGTCCTCCTGGTCCATACTCTGATTTCTTGTCTGAATTTTCAGAGTTCCTGTCGAGTTTGGTTCTTAAAACAGATAAAGTTATTATTGTAGGCGACTTCAATATTCATGTTGATGTCAACAATGACAGCCTTAGCTCTGCTTTTTCCTCATTACTAGACTGTATTGGCTTCTCTCAGTATGTAAATAAACCCACTCACTGTTTCAGTCACACTCTCGATCTTGTTTTAGCTTATGGTATTGATATTGAACATGTAACAGTCTTCCCACAGAATCCCGTTCTATCAGACCACTTCTTAATCACTTTCGACTTCATATTGCTGGATTATGTATTATCAGCAAAAAACATCCTGACTAGAAATATTTCCAATAATGCAGTAGTTAAATTCAAGGAAATGATTCCCACTAACTTAGGTCCAGTGCCTCATCTTAATTTTGCAGAAGCTACTCCCTCCCAGCTTGATCATCTTGTAGACAGTGTTGCAGACTCATTACGTACCACTTTAGACTCCATCGCCCCCCTAAAAATGAAAACAATAAAAAGAAAGAGGCAAGCTCCATGGTTCAACTCCCAAACCCGTTCACTGAAACAAACAGCACGTAGGCTTGAAAGAGTGTGGCGTTCCACCAAACTGGAAGAATCCCACTTAGCCTGGCAGGATAGTGTCAAAACATATAAAAAGGCCCTCTGTAATGCAAGAGGCGCCTATTACTCGTCATTAATAGAGGATAATAAGAACAACCCCAGGTTTCTCTTCAGCACTGTAGGCAGGCTGACAGAGAGTCACAGCTCTATAGATCCACGCATCCCTATAACCCTCAGCAGTGATGATTTTATGAACTTCTTTAATGATAAAATCTCTACTATTAGAGATAAAATTAATCACATCCTGCCTTCAATCAGTACTGATTTATGTCATAACACAGGATCCATAGAGTCAGCTGCAAAACCTAACCTTGACTCCTTTTCTCCCATCGACCTAGCCCAGCTCACATCAATTATCTCAGCATCTAAACCTTCAACCTGTCTCTTAGACCCCATCCCAACTAGTCTGCTTAAGGAAGCTCTGCCCTTAATTTGCAGTCCTGTATTAGATATGTTAAATCTGTCCTTGTTAACAGGTTATGTGCCGCAGTCGTATAAAATGGCTGTAATCAAACCTCTTCTAAAAAAGCCCACTCTAGATCCAGATGTATTAACCAATTACAGACCAATATCTAACCTCCCCTTTCTTTCTAAGATCCTGGAGAAAGCAGTTGCAAAACAGTTGTGCGACTTTCTACAGGATAATAGTTTATTTGAGGATTTTCAGTCAGGATTTAGATTGTATCACAGCACAGAGACAGCACTTGTAAAAGTTACGAACAACCTCCTGATCGCATCAGACAACGGACTTGTTTCTGTACTTGTCTTGTTAGATCTCAGTGCTGCTTTTGATACAATTGACCATCATATCCTTTTACAGAGACTGGAGCATTTTATTGGCATTAAAGGAACTGCACTAAACTGGTTTAAGTCCTATCTATCTGATAGGCTTCAGTTTGTACATGTTAACAACTACTCCTCCATACACACAAAAGTTATACATGGAGACCAATCCTCTTCACTCTGTATATGCTTCCCTTGGGCAATATTATCAGAAAACACTCCATAAATTTCCATTGTTATGCAGATGATACACAGCTTTATCTGTCAATGGAACCTGATGAAACCAATCATCTAGCCAAACTCCAGGCTTGTCTTAGAGACATTAAAATCTGGATGACAAGCAACTTCTTACTACTAAACTCAGATAAAACTGAAATCATTATAATTGGTCCTGAACACATCAGAAACAAACTTTCTAGTGATGTAGCTCCACTAGACGGCATTGCCCTGGCTCCCAGCTCCACTGTAAAGAATCTGGGGGTCATCTTTGATCAGGATATGTCCTCACACATAAAACAAACTTCTAGGACTGCCTTTTTTCATCTGCGTAACATCTCCAAAATTAGACATTTTCTGTCCCAAAAAGATGCAGAAAAACTAGTCCATGCATTTGTTACTTCTAGGCTGGACTACTGTAATTCATTATTATCAGGCTGTCCCAACAAGTCTCTAAAGACTCTGCAGCTGATTCAAAATGCTGCAGCACGATTACTGACAGGAACTAGGAAAAGAGATCATATTTCTCCTGTGCTAGCCTCTCTACATTGGCTCCCAGTCAAATCCAGAGTAGAATTCAAAATCCTCCTCCTCACATACAAAGCCCTTAATGGTCAGGCTCCATCTTACCTTAAAGATCTCATAGTCCCCTACAGTCCCACCAGGACTCTGCGCTCCCAGAATGCTGGTTTACTGGTGGTTCCTAGAGTTTCCAAGAGTAGAATGGGAGGCAGAGCCTTCAGTTATCAGGCTCCTCTACTGTGGAACCTTCTCCCAGTTTCGGTCCGGGAGGCAGACACCCTCTGTACCTTTAAGAGTAGGCTTAAAACTTTCCTCTTTGATAAAGCTTATAGTTAGGGTTGGCTCAGGCTTGAACCATCCCTTAGTTATGCTGCTATAGGCCTAGACTGCCGGGAGATCTCCCATGATGCACTGAGCTCCTCTCTCTCTCTCTCTCTCTCTCTCTCTCTCTCTTTCTCTCTCCCCCTCTCTCTCCCTCTCTCTCCATCAGTATGGATTCATATCCCATAAATACATGTTACTAACTCAATATCTTCCCTTTCCCGTAGTATTGTGCTCTTCCATCTCTCTCTCCTCTTCTGTCTCTTTCTGCAGTGTATTTCTGCCTCTGGAGCTGTAGAGTCTGATCTGTGATGACAAGTCTCCTGCTGCTCCTACAACTCCACTCAACACCTGCTGCTAGAATTACAAATTACTTACACTGCTATTAGTTGTATTGCTGTGTTAGCAGCTAATACTTTAATTATCACTACTATCATTACTACTGCTGTATTACTGTATTACCTCACCTTACATCTGATATGGAACCCGTGTTATGCTATGTTCTTCTTTCGCTATTCTCTCCCCCCTCTCCCCCTCTCTCTCTCCTTCTTAACCCAACCGGTCGAGGCAGATGGCCGCCCACCCTGAGTCCGGTTCTGCTCGAGGTTTCTGCCTCTTAAAAGGAAGTTTTTCCTTGCCACTGTCGCCTAGTGCTTGCTCATGGTGGGATTTGTTGGGTCTCTCTCTGTAAATACCTATTTTAAAGAGTACGGTCTAGACCTGCTCTATATGAAAAGTGCCTTGAGATGACTGTTGTTGTGATATGGCGCTATATAAATAAATTGAATTGAATTGAATTGAATTGGTGAGAAGCTAGCTAATGACAGCATGAAGCCAAGCAAACTGAAACGACACCAGGAGACTAAACACCACGAGTCTATTGGTGAACATTGGGAATATTTTGAGAGGAAAAAGCAGCTGGTGCTATCAAGAAGATCCATGTCAGACCACACCATACCACATCAGAAAAGCTTTTGGAAGAGCAGTTAGTGATTTACACAGAGCCATGGAGGCATCATTTGAGTGTTTGCTGTTAATTGCCAAGGCTAAAAAGCCACACAATCCTGGAGAGCAGCTAATCAAACCCACCTGCCTGTGAATTGTGGAGAGGCTGTGTGGATCACAGGTGGTTGAAGTGAAAGTGAAAACTGTCCGACTCTCTGACAACACTGTCAAAGACAGAATTGATAAAATGGCTGCAGATTGGCAAAACCAGCTGCACGAGAAACTTAGGAATGTTCCCTTTGCCATTCAGCTGGATGAAACGACAACAGTGGCAGACGACTCTGTGCTCATCGTTTATGTGCAGTATATTGATGGTGATGACTTGAAACAAGACATTCTTATGTCTACAAATCTAGCAACACCAACAACAGGCCAGGATATATTTTTGGCTGTGGACTCCTATCTCTCATCCAACAATCTGCCCTATGAAAACCTGGTCGCATGTTGCACTGACGGGGTCACAGCAATGATGAGCAAAAACAAGGGATTTAACAGCCGCTTAAAGGAAAAGGCCCCGGGGTGCGCGTTTTTCCACTGCATGCTACATCGCCAAGCATTAGCCAGTAAAAAACTTTCAGAAGACCTCAAAAACACCCTATCAACTGTTGTAAAGTTGTAAACTTTATTAAAGCTCGCCCTTCTAAAAAGAGACATTTTGCCCAGCTGTGCGAGGATGGAGCACATCAAACATTACTGTTACACACGGGGGTACAGTAGTTGTCATGTGGACAGGTGCTTGTGCATTTTATGGAACTGCAAGAAAAAATAAAAGAATTCTTGCAAGATTACAATCAACCACTGTTTGAACAGCTGACTGATGCGTTTTGGATAAAAGCGGTCTACCTGGCGGACACACTCACACTCTACAATGAGACAAACAAGCGGATGCAGGGACTTGAATCAAACGTCATGCAGAACCATGACGCTCTGGAAACTTTTGTACACTTTAGTACAGAGTTGCAAAAATGTCAAAAGGGGAGTTACAGCATTTTCCACTGCTGCTGAAGCAGTCTGATGGCACTGTGCGTGTGTCTTTACGTGGAGTTTACCCGGCATATGAACCTGCTCTGTGAGGGGGTTAAGAGCTGCTTTGCCGACATCGACGAGTATTTATCAAAGGAAGCGTGGATGATGGAACCTTACATTTCCACCCTCAAGGACTTGGAATACCTCGGCTGTGAAGATGAGCTTTGTGAAAGTGTAAAAACAGCGGTTCCTTAACTTGTTGATAGATGTGTGTTGTGTCACTCTGACCTTACAGTATAGTTTACCTTTTTGGGAAGCTGATATCTCATTGTCTCTGTGTTATCCCTTTAGGCGCTGCAGTTATTTTAAGAAAATATTCAATTTTGATATCAAGAATTCAAAAGGCTGTAGCTTGGAGGTGGTTAGAGATAAAGGCATGCTGTAAATGAGAAAAATATTGAATATGACGCAAAGTTTATGATGGAAGTAAATTTACTCATCTAATACTCATCACTGAACAGACGTCTCAACATTTTGCGTGCTTTCTCTGTAATTCACTCTGTATCTCTGACTTCGAGCACTTCCTCATCAGCTCGGGAGGGTGTCTTTCAAACTTGATTTCCTCATAAACTTTGTATGGACACATGCCCTGAAATGGTGTTAGGATTGAAGCAGCACATGTCCATGTCTGCAATATAGTGGTAGAAAATTGTAACAAGATTTGGCACTCTATCTGGGGCTATGGTCTGTTTCTTTCAGTTTTGTTGCTTGTTGCAATTTTGCGACTTTGGCGCTTAAAGGGTTAAGTAGAGCTGGTTAGCCTAGCTTAACCCTCTACAGCACAGCTTTGCCCTTGGGCAACAGAAAGTTTTTTTAAAGCCCCATGCCCAGTACATATGAACCTAAATGATGCCAACCAATCAGAGTGTTTTTAAAAGTCTAACATTTTAGTCCAATAAGATGTGGGTGTCACTATCAAGCATGATTGGAGGGCAGGATATCCTCTTCTGACACATGGTCACAGGAGCACATGGTGTGAGAAGAAGGCAAGAATATGCCTTAGTAATCATATTTAAAATGACATAAACTGTAAATAAAAAATACATGTGTGTGTATGAAGTTGTAGAGAGGAGTTTTGTCAGGTTTTATGAAGTATTTTTTATTTTTCATGTTCAGAAATTCAATTTTTCTTTTTGTTGCCTCAGGGCAACGTTGTGCCTGTTAGAGACCTCTTGAGGGAGACTTTGCTAACAATGTGTTTGAATGTAATCATATATTATTTCATGTATTTGTGCACAAAATTAGCTGTAAATGCAATAGTATTTTTATTCCTATTGAATTTTACTCCTTTTAACACATTTTGACAGAAAAATCGATGTAAGATTGTTCTACGGGAGGACAAAGCAGGATCGGCATGTTAGGGAAATAACATCTGACAGTGACATAGACGGCAGTGACAGTAAGACAGAGTGGAGTGGAGAGAAAGCAGACAGCATACCTGTTGTTGTTCTGGTTGTATTTTCATTAGCATTGAGAGCTTACTTTTGATACATTTTTATAGACACTTAAAATACCAGTGACAGTGAAGATGAACGAGAAGATGACGATGACAATCCATCTGAAGATGACAATTGTTTGTTTCGTAATTTGTTGACAGAGCTGCTGACTGGTCTATTAATACAGAAACAGGGGACTGATCTTGTTTTCTTATCTCAGAAAGAAAGCAAAAAAGCTTTTCCTATTTCTTTAAGTTCTCTTCTTCTCTAAATTCTTCTCTAGTTACTGCCTGTGACAGATCCATCCAAACAAAGGGCAAAGATTCATTCCAGAGGGCATCCACCCATCCAAAATCAACCCGAGCAGAGTCTGTGCCGTGCAAAGCATTGGAACAACCAGCTCCCCTCACCCTCTATTTTCCAAAAATACTCCCAGCTCAGAAAACACTGCTTCCCCTTTCTTTCCTGTGTAATGGAAACCAATGTGAAGTCGGGCCCACTACAGAAGCACTGTGTTATGGTTAAATCAGAGGCCTAGGGAGAGGAGGTGCTTCCCCAACACCCTTGGGAGACATGTTCGCCTCTAAGTGCTGGTCTGGGATCAGCTTTCTTCACCCCATATCTGACCTCAACAGCTATGAGCTAATGCGTCAACCTTTGCTGGGCCAGTCCTGTGGGGTGAAAGCCACCCTGTGCCTTCATGCTGCAGCAGCAGGATGACTTCCACAGTGGCAGTAGTGTTCATGGGAGGAGGCGAGCAGAGGAAACAGGGGCACAGTGATTACTGACAATGAGAAGTTTTCAGAGCAGGCAGGGGACTACTCATGGCTAAAACAAGGTCATAAATAGGATAACTTATTTCTCAATCATGCTTTTGGGACAGATTTAACAGTTTCATTGGGCCAATTCTGTAAAGTGAAACTACACTGTATCATATGCTGTCCCTGTTGACCTTTGTGCTGACATGTATGCTTCTAATTTTCTCTGTAACAGAAAGAATGGAGAATACATCCATCCACATCAAAGTCAAGCCTGAGAATAAAACAGTACTGCCAGAAAATTCCTTGGCCTTGTGTGAACATTCCTGCAAATCCAAAACTTCTGCTTATATGCTGTAGGTAGAAGAAGTCACAGATTGCATACAGAAGAGAGGAGAAGAATCATGAGAGAGGTTAAAGTAAAGCTATGAGCAGCTGAGCGGACAGTGCCAAACCTGGCTGGTATCATCCCTCCATTATCTACGTGTTACAGGTTCAACATGTTTACAGTTATTCTCTCCATAAAAAATTTACACTCTGTCATACTTTCATGTTGGTTGAGTTATGTGGCTCTCTCTGGCAAAGCTGCAGGAGGGGGGCTTTGATGTGAAGCCATAAAAGCTGGAAGAGAGAGGCCAAAGCTGCATTCTGGAGTGTAGGCTGAGGCAGGATCCCGAGGTCAGCAATGATACACTGTGCAGTGGGGTGAAGACAGGTACTGCTGATCCCACATAAAGCAAAAGAGGGAAGTAGAAAAAAAATATGGTGAAAAAGTGCTGCAGTCAGGAACAGTCTAATTCCTAAAGTGAAGCTTCCAGCATAATAAAAGCAGAGGTACTGGAACTGGACAAAGAGTGAGAGGTGAAATAAGCTGAAATGTGAGTTAGCACTGAACTACTCCAGCATACTTTGTGCTACAGAAACCATTCAGGTATCAAAATATTCAGCTCCTTTAAGACATTTCTGCTGGTATTCAGCTTTTTTTCTGCTATTTATAAAAAATGAATGGGATCCTATGGGAGCTCAGCTCAACTTTCTCCAAAACACTGAACTTTGCAAGCTTACTAGTCTGGCATACGTGCACGCACAGACTCTGTTTTAGGCTTAAAATGTTCCCAATACCATGATCTTTTAATTAGTGGTGTAACTATTCAGTCACCTCAGGATTCAGTACAATACCTGATTCACAAGAAGTTCACAATTCGATACACTTACGAGACATCTAAAGATATGTGAAGAAAGAATGAAAATGAACTAAGATCTTAGAATTCTTATTTCTTCTTAGTGTAAACTACAATAAATTAATGACGAGTGAAAACAAGTTCACAGAGTCTCCCGGTGTCTTTACTGTAGAAATGAAATGCAGGGTAAACCTGTCAAACAGCAGGAAAATACAGCTGTTACGGATCATGAGTCTGAAAAATATTAATTGCCAGAGAAAACAATTATGCAAGAACAATAAAAGTGATAGAGGAGTCGATTCGCTACAGTTACTCATGATTAGTGGTCACTAGGAAAGCGAGCTGTCTACAGACGTCCGACTAAAAAAGAACCTGAAGCACCTAGATGCTGTTACATCAAAATTGCAGTGAAAACCATTCACTTTAAGTCTTCTTTTACAAATGTTATTTCGTATGGCGCACAGTACAGTCAGAATCATTCCCAGAAGTGTAAAAAATTACACGCACTTCATCAGTCACATCAAGATACAGTTTTCAGCATCACGATGCGTATCATCATTTTTTCTGAATCGCAATGCATTGTGTCACGGTGCATTGTTACACCCCTACTTTAATTGTTGTATCTTTTCACGTACTAAAGATGTTTAGTTTAGGAGATTTGTGGCATTTTAGCGAAGGTTGTTACAGCCTCTTGGAGGATTTGAGTGTGTCATGTGACCAGCTAGAGCATGGAGCTCTCCTGTCCTCTCCATTTCTTTAATTTACCATATCTCCTGTTGTGTTTGCATTGTGGACCAAGCGGCAACCTCTGGTGCCAAAGTGCCAAAAACTGCAATTCCTCGGATGGCCACTTGAGGCTGGCTCCAAAAGCCAATCCCCATAGACTCTCATGTTAAAATGGCCAACTTTACGGCATAAATAAACATGTTAAGAACCTTGTACAAACAACGGTTTTGGTCTCTATAGCTAATTTCCCCTGTCATGAAAACTTTGGGGGCTGGTGAATTTTTTTAATAACTCACCCATTTAAATTGTATTAATGCTTAAAGTTATGCATAAATGGGGGTGTGGCCTCGTTGAGTGACGGCTGCGTGCCGCCACGGTTGGCTAGCTGCTCGGAGCTAATCTGAGTCATTGAATGTGACTTCTTGGCTGTGCGCCTGGTGGTGTGGGTACCTTTTGGGGATTTTTTTCATCCAAGTATCGGACAAATACTTTGGCTTCCTGTGTGGTTACCAGACCATCAAAGAAATGTGAAATTCTAGCATTGTTTTATATAAATGTTACCAGTATTAGCAGGTATCAGTGTCAGCCTTAACCATACCTCGTTTGTAAATTTAGCTTGTTAACTAGCAAATTAGTCAGCTAATGAATAAACCTTGGATTAGCCTTCGAACAAGATACCTGCTTGCCACAGTTATTAAACTGATATGATCCAAAGTCAAAAGAGAAATAGAGAAGTGTTAGATTTTAGGTGACAAGGTGTCTGAGTGAGGTTAGAAAATAAAGGTCCACCACTTTACTTAACTAACATTACGCAATATTAATGTTTAACTTCATCATGTTTAATAATATTATTATCAGGCAGACATTTTAAGGTTAGGGCCCAGCTTGCTCTGTGCTGTCACTGTTAAGGTGAAATTATTGAAATTACTGCCTTGGTAGTACACTACTAAAATGAAAACCACATTCTAATACTAAGCTAAGTATCTACAGAACTTAAACACACAACCCTCTTTTATGAATAACAACTCATAATATTTTTTATGTTTCTTTTTATTAGGGAAGGACATGCCTGAAGGACACCACTGTGCTTACCATTTTCTCTTTGTCCAAGGGCAAAGAACTGGGTTCTTATCCATAGGTTTTATCATTATAATTACTGTTGCAACTGTTACACATCTTTTCTATTTAAAATGGTAAATGGACTGTACTTGTATAACACTTTTCTAGTCAGATTGACCACTCAATGTGCTTCACACCACATGTCACATTCACCCATTCATACACCAATGCACACACACTGGGGGTGATTTGGGGTTCAGTGTCTTCCCCAAGGATACTTCAGCATGCGGACTGGAGGAGCCAGGAATCGAACCACCGATCTTCTGGTTGGTGGGCAACCACTTTACCTCCTGAGCCATAGCCGCCCCTTAAACTGTTACTTGTGTTGTGGTAGTCATTTGTTTAAAAAAAAAATTAAAATAAAAGGAGGACAATGTTATCTACAAAATGTAAACGTAAACACATTTAGTAATAATAGTAATATCAGCTGTCTGAAGTCAAGTAGCCAAGACTGGTACTTACAGTTTATGCTGTGTGTGGCAGGTGTGATGGAAGCATCACAGGCAATGACCTCAACAACAACTTATGTAATGAAAAAAATAAACATCCTATAATAAATTTAAAGTTAACCCACAGATTTCTTTCAGTGTCAAAACCAGAAATATGTGCTCTGTTTGCAGTAGCCGCGTGGGGAATTATAATCTTTAATGTGAGCTGCACAAAGCTGCGCATCCCGAAAATTGAGCTACAAATATTCTTATGTCTGGTTTAATTCTTTAATAGGCTAAAAGGGATCTGCAATAATAATCATGGCAATTATTAGTCAAACATGGAAACTCAAAAGCTATCATCACATGTAACTTTTATTATTAACGTTAACTTATTAAAAGTACAAGTGACATCAAAATAAACAACTTGTAACTGAAGTTGTGGAAAATCAGAACTCACTTGCTTCGAATTGTTTTTGTTCAGTAAAAGTTAATTTTTTAAACGTTTGTATTATAATCTCAATAACAGATTATCTATAGCTAGCTTGGCAGCCTCAAACTAGGTGGGCGTGTTTCAGCATCCAGGCTTCATTTGGTTTCACTAGAAACTGAATTTGAATTACAGAATTTGAAAACCATATTTTTAATTTGAATAACTGAACAACATAATTTGGAATTGTATTCTTAATTTGAATTATTGAACAACATCAGAGTTCCTTTTTGGGCTTTCATCGCTATTGATCACCTATTGTATATTTTGTTTTTGCCCATTTCCTTCACTCTCATTGAGCCATGAACTTGTAGGTGATGATAATTTAATTACTGGGAATTATACATGTTGAACAAGCATTATTTTACCCGCTTCTACCGTGCCTATTATCGGCCCTCGTCTGCTGACCACTAACATTAGCCTAGCTGTGATGCTAACCAGTGCTACGAACTTGACGGAGCTGGGAGGAGAGTGACTCAGTCTCTGTGCTCACGTTGTTCCTGGCCATTGCAGCTACTTGAGGAAAGCTAATGTGAAACACTAAAGCACAACTAGGCTTACGGCTAAGTCTACAAGTTATCTAGTGTTGAGATTACTCCGTCAACAATTAGTCATATCAAGTTTTATTAACATTTTGACTGTTATTTAAATTTTGTCCAAAGCTTTGCCTGCTTTGCAAAACTGCTTTGCCTGCTTTGCAAAACTGCTTTGACTAAGAAATGTTAACTATGGATATTTGATATTGTTCTTGGTATCTAGCTGTGCTTAATCACATTTAATCTACCGACAATAGTTCTGCATGTAATTTATCTTAGGAAATAGATCCTAATATTTGATAACACATCTCTCAGTGACATGACTTAATAAAGGTTATTGCCAGTTGCAAAACCAACAACGCACCAAAAGTGCACCTGTCTTTACAAATATTACAAATACCATCCAAATGCTTAAGTGTTGTCCCACTCTTCTTACCTTGTTTGATCATAATATTGTATACATATAATAATGACCCACTCTAAATTGTTACATAGCTGTTGTCACAGAATTAATTAATTCCCATAGCCATGGTGTGCTCACAGGGCAGTAGACCATGGGGACCCACTTTGGTGTGCTGGACTGCTTGTGATGGTTTTAAGGTCCTCTCCCCCTCTTCTCATTCTCTGTGAAAGAGCAGTGCTGGATGTCTTCCTCATTCACTGCAGCCGATCATCACAGTGATGGAGGACCTGCAGCATCTTCACCTCTGGTATCCAAGCATGAAGATCATGTCCCCTGTCCTGACCCAGACAGTCAAATGGAAGGCTGGTCCCAATCCATCGAGGACTGATTGATGTTGCCCAATCCAATAAATGTGTATTTATAATATCTGCTTCTTATGTCTTTACTACTGACTAATATCTTTATACATATTAAATCCTGAATGTCACTGGAAAAACTCACTTAATTTTTATGATAATTTATGATACAAAGATTATCTAGCATCTATTCACCTCTAATAGTAGCCTACACAAACGTAGTAATCTTTTCAGTAAAGTTTAACTCTAATTGTGTAATGAAAGATAAAGCCAGAATGATGCTGACAATGATGAGATTTTAATAGAAGAAATAATAACTAATGGTAATAAGTAAATGGCAATTAGTGGGTAAGGTTAACTTCAGTTTAATTCAATTCTGTATTGTCTTGTATTGTATAGGTCAAAGTGCAACACCAAGTGCCAGAATAACAGTGACATACACACATGCAGCTCAACATACAGATCAGCAGAGATTAAGTGAGCAGCAATAAATAGATCATTAAAAAGGTTGCAGTAAAACAGTAAAACTATAAAAACAGTTTTTTAAAAAAGACGTAAAAACAAAACACAAGCAATAAAAACTAGTACAAAACAATATATAAAACCAATATGGCCAGTATATTGCAGGACCCCAACTATTGTGGTTTGTGAGTCTGGAAGTGCGGGGCCGAATGGATCTGTAGCGCCTCCCAGAAGGAAGCAGTTCAAAAATGCAATTTCCTGGGTGGGAAAAGTCCTGTATGATCTTTTTCACTCTGCAGAGGCATCTTGTGCTGTAAATGTGGGTCAGTGATGGAAGTTGTGTCCCTATGATGCCCCGTGCTCCCTTCCTGACTCTCTGAGGCTTCTTGTTGGCCTTAGTGCAGCTCTCAAACCACACCAAGATGTCGTACGTGATGATACTCTCAACAGAGCATTTATTTGACTTTCCTCAGTGACCTCAAAAGGTACAGTCTCTGCTGTGCTTTTTTCACTAGGGTGGTGGTGTTAGTGGTCCATGTGAGGTCCTGAGAAATGTATGTTCCCAGTAATTTGATATCACTGACCCTTTCCACAATATCCCCTTTGATCCAAAGGGAGGTTCCTCCCTCTTCGTCCTGAAGGAAGTTGATCACCAACTCCTTAGTTTTGGAGGAGTTGATTACCAGCTTGCTGACCGAGCACCAGGCAGTGAGTTTTTGGACTTTATCTTTGTAGGCAGACTCATCGTTGTTTCGTATGAGTCCCACTACAGTAGTGTCATCCGCAAACTTGATGAAGATGTTGCTGTTGTGGATTGGTGTCATAAGTGTATAGAGTGTAAAGCAGAGGACTCAGGACACAGCCCTGGGGGGCCCCAATGCTGAGGGTCAGGACTGAGAAGTGGTGAGATCCCAGCCTGACCGTTTGTTGGCGGTTGGTTAGAAAGTCCCTGATCCATCTGGTAGCTAACCCCCAGACTGTGGAGTTTGGACACCATTCTGCTGGGGATGGTGTTGAATGCAGAACTGAAATCCGCAAACAGCATTTTCACATAAGAGCCAGGTTGTTCCAGATGTGTTAATACAGTGCGGAGGGCTGTGTTGATGGCATCTCCTGTCGACCTATTGGCTCTATATGTGAAATGGTGCTGGTCCAGGCTGGGAGGGAGGGAGGATGCTCCCCAGTGTTGGCAGCACTCATACAGCCCCAGACCATGACACTACCACCACAATGCTTGACTGTAGGCAAGACACAATTATCTTGGTACTCCTCACCAGCTTCAGCAAACTGTTTGCAGGCTTTCTTGTGAGCCAGCTTCAGAAGAGGCTTCCTTCTGGGACGATGGCGATAGAGACCAACTTGATGCAGTGTGCGGTGTATGGTCTGAGCACTGACAAGCTGACCTTCTTCAACCTCTGCAGCAATGCTGGCAGCACTCATGCTGTTTTTGAAGCCAATTTCTGGTTATGACGCAGAGCACGAGGAGTCAACTTCTTTGGTCAACCCTGACAAGGCCTGTTCCGAGTGGAACCCATCCTGGAAAACCGCAGTATGACCTTGGCCACCGTGCTGTAGCTCAGTTTCAGGGTGTTACCAATCTTCTTATAGCATAGGCCATCTTTGTGGAGAGCAACAACTCTATTTCTCACATCTTCAGAGAGTTCTTTGCCTTGAGCACAAGCCTTGTAATATTTGTAAAAACAGGTGCTCTTTTGGTGCGTTGTTGGTTGTGCAACTGGCAATAACCTTTATTAAGGCATGTCACTGAGATGTGTTATCAAATATTAGGATCTATTTCCTACGATAAATTATATGCTGAACTATTGTCGGTAGATTAAATGTGATTAAGGACAGCTAGATAACAAGAACAGTATCAAATATCAGTAGTTACATTTCTTATTTGAAGCAGTTTTGCAAAGCAGGCAAAGCTTTGGACAAAACTTAAATAACAGTCAAAATGTTAATAAAACTTGATATGACTAATCGTTGATGGAATAATCTCAACAACAGATAGCTGGTTGACTTATTTGCAAGTCTAGTTGTGCTTCATGTGTTCATGCTAGTTGTGTTCGTAGCGCTGGTTAGCATCACAGCTAGGCTAATGTTAGCAGACAAGGGCCAATAATAGGTACAGTAGAAGTGGGTAAAATAATGCGTGTTCAACATGTATAATTTCCAGTGATTAAATTACACATTCACCTACAAGTTCATGGCTCAATGAGAGTGAAGAAAATGGGCAAAAACAAAATATACAATAGGTGATCAATGGCGATGAATGGACGAAAAGGAGCTCTGCACTCAATTGCTCTTCCTCAATGCCCCGGATGTGTGAACTTAAAACTGAAGGAGAACTGAAATTTAATGGGAGAACTGCATGTGAAAATGTGTAGAGAACTGAATTTTACAGTCAGTGAAATACATTACCCAGACCATGTTGCACCTCCAGTCACCAGTCTGTCAAACTGAAGTGTGCTGACGACACAACCCTTGTTGGGCTCATCCCTGGCAGGGATGAGTCCGCCTACAGGAGGGAGATTGATCAGCTGGTCATGTGGTGCAGTGAGAACAACCTGGAGCTCAATGCTGTGAAGACAATGAAGATAGTTGTTGACTTCAGGAAGAACACAGCTTCACCCTCCCCCATCATCTGTGTGACTCCCCAGTCAGAACTGTGGAGTCCTTCTGCTTCCTGGGGACTATCATTAAACAGGACCTCAAGTGGGAGCTAAACATCAGCTCCCTGATCAAGAAAGCCCAGCAGAGGATGTACTTCCTGCGCCAGTTGAAGAAGTTCAACTTGCCAAGGACAATGATGGTGCATTTCTGCACCTCCATCATTGAGTCCATCCTCACCTCCTCCATCACCATCTGGTACACTGCTGCCACTGCCAAGGATAAAGGCAGACTGCAGCGTGTCATCTGGTCTGATGAAAAGGTGATTGGCTGTAACCTGCCTTCTCTCTCTAGGACCTGTACACCTCCAGGACCCTGAGGCCGATCCCTCCCACCCTGGTCACAAACTCTTCACGACACTCTCTTCTGGCTAGAGGCTGTGGTCCATCAAAACCAAAACCTCACGCCACAAGAATAGTTTCTTCCTGTCTGCAACTGGGCTCCTCAATAAGATCTAAGTCCTCACCCACCCACCCACACATACAGACACATATCCCTGTTTATTAGCACCAATATACCAAGACAAATTCCTTGTATGTGCACACTTACTTGGCAATAAAGTCTGATTCTGATTCTGGAAAGTGAGGACATATAACAAAAGTGTCTAGTTCAATTTGTGAAGGACTACGCAATCAGAGGTGAGGCTCAGCTCATCGCTGCCTCACATCGCGTCTCTCCCTTGTATTTGAACAGGAAATGCACAAATTTAGCATTATCAACTATAAAAATTATTGAATGAAATGAAATCATACAGAAATTACATTTATAGCACAGATCAGCAGACAAATACTAAAATTCATTTTATTTCATCATTATTTGTTTTTTACCTTTCACGATGACAGGTGAGGCTCTGCCTCACTTGCCTGCCCTGACTGCACGTCCCTGCTCAAGCGCTCACAGAAAATACTAACATCTCAACAAAAAAGCTTTATTTTTAAGTCTGTGTACCAGAGAGATTTATATATACACCCATTTTCCAAGATCTCCACAGTGTGGGCTTCAGTGGCGCACCAAGTAGAACAGATGCTTCCCAATTAGAAGGTTAGAAGTTTGATCTCCTCTGGTCAATGAAGCAAAAATAAATTTTACTTTTTACTATTTATACTATTATTTTTCTACAATTTTGCTACTCTGCTATTCATATATTCTACTATTGGTATTCAATTTTAAGCATTGCTTCAGAAATTACTTCTGGCTTTTAATTTTCTTCTGCATTCCAACAGCTTTTCCTGCCATCTTTCAGCAGTTTAGCATTCACACTGCATTTTCTGCAGGAAATGCATTTTCTAGTTTAAACTGTAAGATATAAAAGTTGAAATGTTGCATTTCATAGCCATAAAGACACAAGTGAGACACATGTTCTGACTGTGCTGTATACATGTCCACAGAATGCTTCTCAAACCAGAATAATATCAGAAAATGTTTTAAACAGAAGATGCTAAATTGGGAACATGTCACAACAGCATACAGCCCATGGTTGTCTACCTGATGCTAGGCTAACAAATGTGTGAACATATGAAAGCCGTGCATTATATCTACAGTCCACTATAGATTTTGTACATCACCCAGCCTATAGTTAAAATCTTAAAATCAGATTGTTATTAGGCAAAAAGATCTAAATACATTAAAAGAGATTTAGTATTCTCCACCAGCTTTACATACCTGACAATGCAGAGAAAGATCTGTGACTATGAATGAGAACAAGAGATTTACAGAAAATATAACTGAAAATGTACATTTCTGTGTTTTTTGGTGGCTTGTCAAAAATAACTCAGTGGCTTAGGTTCTGCTCAGAGAATCTGGACTCATTATTTATAAAATCCTGGTGACGGTCCTGGCTGCCATCTGTCTAATCTTTAACCTCCACAACTTTTCCTACACCTCTTTGCTTTTGCGTTCACTGCACCGTTCCCAAAGAAAAACAGGCACTGCACTGTTGCACTAATACACTCTCGTATATCACCAGTTGCTCTGGACAAGGCATCTGCCAAATTAATGTAAAGTCTTCAGCAGCTTATTAGCTCTCTGTAGTAGGTAACTGTATTTGGCAAAAACTAAGGAAAAAAGACAAAGTTAAAACATTTCTAGTTCTAGTAGTAGTTAAGAACATAAGCCTGTATCATCTCTAACAGCTCATTTTCCCTGGTGCCCTATAGTGAGTGAATGTGGCCCTGGATGACAGGACTTCAGCTCTCTACTTGTAATGCAACTATTGGACAATGGTTACATTAGATGTTACTTTTTTCTTCTTCTTAAAAAAAAAAGCAATCTATAAAACATACCATCTATTGAATGATCTCCTCAGATGTATATATGAGTAAGTGGATATGGTTCAGGCCCCGTAAAGCAGCATTTTCCCCTCCACTCTCGGCATCCTTAATGGGGGGTTCAGGGCAGGGACACTGTTTGTGTGGTCCTCTGAGTGCAAGCCTGATGAAAATGAACAGATTCCAAGTTGAAGAGCCTGAGGTTTATACAAGATAAGACCCACAAATGTGTTTAAAATGATATGCAGATCCAGACATTCCATTAGATCACGTCATAGTGTATGAAACAGTGCTGGAAAACAGGCTTCACTTATCAAGATAACAGTCAGGTCCACACTGGCTTACATAATGTACAAGGACACAATTAAATGTTTTGTTTAAATGTTATGACCCTCAGTGTCAATCACTCTGACCAACATGTCAGTGCTGCTAGCAAAACATACACTACTCACAAAAAGTTAGGGATATTCGACTATGGAAAATGTAAAAAGTTCATACTACAGTGATGTCAATGTCAATGTCTCAATAACTTGTCATGCGTCCTTGAGCATCAATTACAGCTTGACAACGATGTCTCATGCTGTTCACAAGTTGACTTAATGTCTGCTGAGGCCACTCCACTCTTCTTGATGACATGCACAAATTTAGCATTATCAACTATAAAAATTATTGAATGAAATGAAATCATACAGAAATTACACTTATAGCACAGATCAGCAGACAAATACTAATATTCATTTTATTTCATCATTATTTGTTTTTTACCTTTCACGATGACAGGTCATTGAGGTTCTGGGGTGCAGGGTTACAACCCTCTACACGACAACTCAGCTGATCCCATAGGTTTTCTATTAGATTCAGGTCTGGAGAAAGTGCAGGCCACTCCATTTGAGGTACCCCAGCCTCCAGCAGCCGTTCCCTGATGATGCGACCTCGATGAGCTGGGGCATTGTCGTCCATGAAGATGAAATCAGGCCTGTGTTTCTCATGCAGAGGCACAATGACTGGATTAATGATGTTATTCAGGTAGTATCAGCTTGTCACATTACCATTCACAAAGTGTAGGGCAGTTCTGTATTCACTAGACACACCTGCCCAGACTGTAACACCACCACATCCAAAGGCTCGTCTGGTGACAACAGTGGCTGATGCATAGCATTCTCCTTGACAGCTCCAACTGCATTGGCGGCGATCATTTCTGCTCAATGTGAATCGACTTTCATCTCAGAGCAGCACTGAGCCCCACTGGTTGCTCCCTGGCCCATGCAAGACAATGTGCCTGGTGGTGTGGTTAGGTACCCTTGCAGGTCATCTAGCATGCAGACCATGCTGATGTAAGCGGTTTTAAATGGTCTGACGTGACACACGGGTGCCTCTCACCTCCCTTAAACGTGCCTGGTGTTGAGTGGCCTTCATCATCCGGTTCCGCAGGGCACTGTTCACAATCAAGCAGTCATCAGCATGGGATGAGGTGACTCTTCCAGTTTCTGTGTGTCTCTGTTGCAATTTGCTCAGCAACTTCCCTCTGAGAACATCCCGTTTGAAGCCTCACAATGGCCAGGTACTGTTGATCGATTGTTAGGTGTCATCTTGGTCCCATGATGTCAAAATGTGAACAGCATGATGAAGAGGACTGTTTAAATACAAATTGTCATTGAACCAGAACATTTAGTGGTAGATTCATGGATCAGACACTTCTTGTAATTTTTGCAGTTAATCACCTTGCTAGAGAACACCATGTTATGCAATAAGTACTGAAACACTGAACAGTTGGACATGTGCATTCAAAAGTTTAGAGTAGGTCAAAGTTCACCTGTAAAGGTTATAGTGCATTTTAGGTGCATTCTGAAATTAATCCGAAAGTCCAATAACCCTAACTTTTTGTGAGTAGTGTGTAATACATATACGTATAAATAAAAAAAAATTGCTGCAAGATCCTGGAGGAACTGCTAACTGTAGCTAGCTTCTGTGTATTATCTAAACTAAGTGTGGCTCTTATTATATATTATTATATATTGCTATGGTCTTTTACACTCACTCTTTTACACAAATTTAACAGGTCAACGCCAGCAGCCTGTATGTTATACATGACACCAACACAGCAATATTTCCAGACGCCAGTGGCCGCTTCTGCATGGTGGATCTTTTGGATTTTGGGCATTATGAACTCCACAGAGCAAGTTGCAACATGCATTTAAGGGTTCATGTTAGAACAAATTATGACACGTTAGTACGAGAACGAACAGATGCATTGAGATCAAAATCCCTGCATATGATTTTTAGCTATGTACTTTTTCCACAAACTTTATGAAGCCCCCTCGTATGTGAGCACAAATCCTGGATTGGTAAATGCGTCAAAAATATAACAGAATAAAAGTAATTTAAAAAATACAGCAAGGTATATAAACAATCTTTCTCATATAAGTACACCTAATTGAATTCACTGAATTCACCTTGAATTCATTTTTCTTTATCCAAGTCGCAGGACTGAAGACAATGCAACCCCACAAGAAATCATTCCAACATGGACGAGTTAAAGCAAGCAGCTGAGGGCCTCCAAAACTTTACTTCGTCAATAAACCAGTTGTCTCAGCTTGCAAAGACCAAAACATCAGCCATTCTGTCAGATTCTGAGTCATACAAAATAAAAGAGGCCTTTACTTGTCTCATTTGTAAAGGTATGTGTAACATTTGTAGCAGCAGGTACTGTTGCAGTGAAAAAAACAGCATTTAGTAAACATTGTTACAACAGTTTGAAAATTTTGAAGAAATCATTTATTTGTTTGGAATTTAAATTTTGCTGTTATTTGACACGACAGCATAGTTACAGGAGTTACTGAAGCTTTAACATCCATCTGTACATTCATTTCTGACTGACACAGCCATTTGGATGAATGGTGAGATGTGTCAGAATTTAAAATAACTTGAATCCAGTTGATTTAACTCAGACAGTACGTTGTTACAATAGTGTTTCAATCTTTTTTTTTTTAAAGAGAAGTTACCAAGTACTAGATTAAAGCCAGAAGTGCAGCAGTTTTGAAATGAATTTTCCTTATTGTGCTTTTCAGCACCATTTTTGTTCTTCTCTAATCAAACCATTGCAGGTCTAATGGAAGAGGCCATGTTCTCCACATGCGGCAATTGTCTGGTAGGATGTCAAACATGCGTGGAGCAGTGGCTGGATACAACAGATCACTGCTTGAAATGTAGAGCGGAAGGCTATGTTACCAAAGTACATGGAAATCTTTACAACAGACTGAAGTTACATTTAGTCATCAATATTAATTGTTCATTATTCATGTGCACACGTTTTTTATTCATGTGCATGTTATGATGTTACATTTACTGAGGCAGTTAGTCATCAACAACTCAGAATAGTTGTTCTTTATTTTTGTGCATGTTATTGTTGTCTTCAGGTATAAACAATATTAAAGTTTTAGCTTTAGGATGTTTTTAAATGTGTTTATAATAAAAAAAAATTTGAGAGGAACATTATTTCCATTTGATTTGTGTGGTGAGATTGTGACATCAATGAGACACTTTCTTGATCTCTGGAAATGATAGTCTGGCTGTTAATAGATTGCACTAAGTTCACACAAATCTTTTGGTGACATCAATGAGATGTTTTACTGCCTCTTGAAAAGGAGTATAGTTAAAATGTACAACATTTCGGTAGAGTGATGGCACATCAGCAAGTCGAGCACAAAATTCATTTTCAGCCATGTGTTGCGCTTCCTGTGAGGGGAAAGGATTGTGTCCAAAACAGGACACTCTTGTTAGAGCTGATCCTACTTCCTGGTTATATGTTATTACGAATGGTGTTTAGTCTTGATGAAATTCTATGTTAGAAAAAGACCGTTTCGGCTTTTTTATTAATAAGAAATTGCACTTGTATGAATCTGCATGAGCACAATTTAAAAAGCAAGTAAAAGCTGTTCGTCATACCTGGGATTCTGGCTTTTGGCTGGTACCACGCGTTGTTGACTGACAGGTGAAAACATTACCGGCCGAAATGTCCGGTGGAAAATCTGCCAAATTAATAGTCTGTTGTGAGATGTATAAAATATGTTGACAACTGAAAGGATAACTTAGTTTGGACTTACTTTGATGTGGACAAGTGCACCGTGCAGCAGCTATTGACAGTGTCCGGGTTCATTGTTGATCAATACAGCACAGATTCCTTTTGTCCCTATCAATTATTTACACCCTAACTAGGTTAAAAAATAACAGAGTTGTCCCTTTTTACATATAAACATACATTAAGCAAATGTTTGTTTTTACCTTCGCTGTTTCACACACGGAGTGTTTGGTCACGTGACTCGGCAGACATCCCTAAAGGAGTTCAGTCGTGCTGACTACTTTAAATAAATTATATTTGTTTGTGCTTTATCTTTGTTAAATGTAGGTTAACATATGGCTGTTGCATTGTGGCTCCCATTTCTCTGTACCCATGGCTAACATGCATTTTGCATGGTCATGTGTGTGAAAAGTGTCAAATAGTGCTGACTGATATACTCCAAGATTTATATCTTGTGCTAGAAAGTGAACAACGCCAGATCT
This sequence comes from Lates japonicus, assembly GCA_033238685.1. Lineage (NCBI taxonomy): Eukaryota > Metazoa > Chordata > Actinopteri > Centropomidae > Lates > Lates japonicus. The sequence goes on along the minus strand of BRZM01000006.1, from coordinate 1,066,708 downwards.
GTCAATAGCACACACACACACACACACACAGGGGCCATTTGAGACTCTGCAGATAAACTTTACTCTATTCAGACTACACTGTCCACAACACCCGCTGCTCCAGAGGGAGAAATACCTGCATAAAGTGACAGAAGAGGAGAGAGAGATGAAAGAGCACAAAACTACAGGAAAAAGAAGATATCAAGTTAGTATGGACTAGTTTTCCTGCATCCTCTTGAGACAGAAAATGTCTGACTTTGGCAATATTACACAGGTGAAAGAAGGCTGTCCTAGAGGTTTGTTTTATGTGGGAGCTAAAGAACATTTCCTGATCAAAGATAACTCCAAGATGCTTTACAATGGAGCTGGACACCAGGGCAATGCCATCTAGCGTAACTACGTCATTAGAAAATGTATTCCTGAGATGTTTAGGGCCAAGTACAATAACTTCAGTTTTGTCTGAGTTCAACAGTAGGAAATTGCTGGTCATCCAAGTCTTAAAGTCCCTAAGGCATGCCTGGAGTTTAGTTAACTGGTTTCATCAGACTTCACTGACAAATACAGTTGTTTATCATCTGCATAACAATGAAAATTTATTTATGGAGTTATTATGAGAAATAACTCTATAAATAAATAGATAAAGCCTATCAGATAGATAGGACTTAAGGACTTACCAGTTTAGTGCAGTTCCTTTAATACCAATAAAATGCTCCAGTCTCTGTAAAAGGATGTGATGGTCAATCGTATCAAAAGCAGCACTGAGATGTAACGAGACAAATACATCGTCTGATGCAATCAGGAGGTCATTTGTAACTTTTTGCTTTAAAGCTATGATGCAAGCTAAATCCTGAATGAAAATCCTCAAATAAACTTTTGTCCTGTAGAAACTGTTTTGCAACTGCTTTCTCCAGGATCTTAGAGAAAAGGGGGAGGTTAAATATAGGTCTATAGTTGGCTAATATCTCTGGATTGAGAGTAGGCTTTTTCAAGAGGTTTAATTACAGCTACTTTATAAGTACTACTGTGGCTGTGACTGTGTTAGTAAGGACAGATTAAATATCCAGTACAGAGTTGCTAATTAGGAGTAAAGCAGCCTAGATGGGATGAGGTCTAAAAGACAGCTTGAAGGTTTAGATGAAGAAATAGTTAGTTGGTGGAGGTTGATGGGAGAGAAACAGTCTAGATTTGTTTGTTTTTTTCTAGGGATCCTGTGTTTTGACATAAATCAGTGCTGGTTGAGGGCAGGAGGTGGTGAGTTTTGTCTCTAATAGTTAAAATTTTATTATTAAAGAAGCTCATGAAGTCATCACTACTGAGAGTTATAGGAATACATTGATCAATAGAGCTGTGACTCTCAGCCTGGCTACAGTGCTGAAAAGAAACCTGGGGTTGTTTTTATTTTCATCTATTAATGATGAGTAATAGGCAGCTCTGGCATTACAGAGGGCCCGCTTATACGTTTTAAGACTATCTTGCAAAGCTACACAGGATTCCTCCAGTTTGGTGGTACGCCATATTCTTTCAAGTTTATGTGTTGTGTTTGTTTTTATATACAGGTTTGAGAGTTAAACCATGAAGCTAACCTCTTTTGCTTTATCCCTTTCTTTCTTAGGGGGGCAATAGAGTCTAGAGTTGTACGTAGTGAGCCTGCAACGCTGGCTACAAGATGATCAAGTTGGTAGGGAATAAGCTAGCATAAGAGTCATCTGTTAAATTGAGATATGACATTGAATTTAGGGTAGATGGAATCACTTCCTTCAATTTAGCTAGCGTACTATCGGAAAGATTTCTAGTCAGTTTTTGCCTGTTGATACATACTCCAGTAACAGGAATTCAAAAGTAATTAAATAGTGGTCTGATAAAAGGGGATTCTGTGGGAAGACTATTAGATGTTTAATATCAATACCATAGGCCAAAATAAGGTCAAGGATGTGATTAAAACAATGAGTGGGCTTATTTACACACTGAGAGAAGCAAATAGAGTCCAATAATGAGGTAAATGCAGAGCTGTCATTGTTGATGTCCACATGAATATGAGTCTACTATAATGACTTTGTCTGTTCTAAGGACTAAACTCAATGTGAACTTTGAAAATTCAGATAAGAAGTCAGAGTATGGGCCAGGAGAGCAGTATACTATAACAAATAGAAGTGGCTTTAGTGTTTTCCACGTTGGGTGTAACAGACTAAGAACAATGCTTTCAAATGAATTATAATTGAGTTTAGGTTTAGTGTTAATTAATAGACTGGAATCAAAAATGGCTGCAACTCCACCTCCACGGCCTGTGTCTTGGGGCATGTGAATATTAATATGACTGGGGGGTGGATTCATTTAGGCTGACATACTCATCCTGACACAGCCAGGTTTCAGTCAGACAGAATAAATCCAGATGATAATCTGAAATCGAATAATTGACTAGTACAGCTTTGGATGAGAGAGATCTGATATGTAGTAGTCCACATTTTATTATTTTATTTTGCTGCACATTTTATCTGTACTCTGTACTACTCCTGTACAAAACACAGACCCAGAGTGTCACTGTGTCAGTCTGATCCACTACAACTACAGGATGGATGTTCCCCACAGGGTGAACTGTAGTCACTTTGGTGATGCTCTGACTTTTCATGTAGCGCCATCCTCAGGTCATCATTTGAATTAGCTGTCTCCTATGCATCCAGTCTTCACTCTGAGCTCATCCTGACCCCAGCTGCAAACTCAACACAAAGATATGCCTGAACATCTCAATCTCAGGAGGAAAATGAATGTGTATGTCCCAAAATATTGAACTATTCCTAAAATGGTTTCTCAGAGACAGTAGTGTAGTGCAGTAGTCTTTGCAGAGTAAATGAAAAATGTCCACTGTATCAGTGGTGGCCAACACAGACTGACTGCACTCCATTTCCATTGGAGGCCAGTACAGTTCTTGTGTGGAGAAGTGAGGATGCATCTGTCAGCCTCTCACTCCCTCACTGTCTCTGTTTTCTCACTCCCTTTCTCTCTCAGTGGATCCTTTTTCCTCTGTGTTCTCCACCTCCCCTCCACACACAGACACACACACACACACACACACACAAACACACACACACACAGACACACACACATGCAGTCCATCTTAGCCTGGCTGTTCCTAACTCCCTCTGTCATGATATAAAATGAAGAATGCATCTCATCAGGTTACCATGTCCTTTCATATGCTGCCAACAGAGAATAAAAAAGGCTTTTTCAGAAGGATTATCAGGTCCTGAAAAGCTTTCTGCCTCAAATATTCTGCTTATCAAGTTCACATATAAATAACAATGAAATGAAACCACTCGGATCAAGTACTATAAACATTATGGCTGAAGCAAGGTAAGAGTTCCCACAGGAAACATATAGGAGGCCATCGAGTGTTTTAATGTCAACGAGTGATGGCTGCACATGAAAGGGGAAACCGCTGAGAGCAGTGGGAGAAGGGTTAACCTCCAAGCTCTCAAATGTATAACTCTATAGGAACAGTGTGTGTGGTGGTGGTGGTCAGGGGGGTGGGGTAACGGACTTGACTCCAGTCAAAGTGAGTGAAAAAACACATGCTCCTGAGAAACTGCTGAAATATTATCTTACTAAATCATAACATTTTGTCATTAACTATAAATACTCAGTGCTGGAGAAATGCAGCACCATGTACCCAGAGTCCACTTCCCCAGCTGACAGACTGACAAACGCCAGAAATTTCCATGGAAGGGGTTTCTGAGGAGGCCGGCTGCAGGCTGCAGTGTGCAGAAGGAGCCTCACACACTCACTGCAGACCTGTTCAGGTCAATGTGGCAAATGTTGAGCTTCATAGTTTCATTATTTTCCTATTGCACATCACAGGCTGTATTTTTCAGGAGAGAAACATTTGGGTAAAGATCCCTCTTGTGATTCAGACCTGTAGTGAGAAGAGAGAGAGATTTTACTGCTGATAAAGTAACACACATGTACGTACTTCTATCATTGTCTCAGTGTGTTGTCAAAATATTTACCTGTAATATTACTTTGTCAGACTTCTGGTCCATACGGTTTATTTCTACTAATTCAGATTCATTATAAAATGGGTCTTATTTCTGTAGTTTGGACCACAGTTCAGGACCACATCCTATAGTTATGAAAACATTGTAATTACCAAGTTAATTGTTGAGCTCTGGGAACACAAGACAAGTCAAAAAGCACATTGTTCATGCTCTTGGCTAATGTGCAGGAATAGAAGAATAATCCATGAATATAAGTGCATGTACAGTGTATAGATAAAGTGAAGCTGCACTCATCTGTATTTTTAGCCTTGCTGTCTGTGTGGTTTTAGGGATGACAGTGTCGGTCAGTTCAGGGTCCAGACTGAAATATCACAACAACCAGCCTCTGGCTTTACTGTCAAGTATCACAGATCACATCAGCCTGGTTGCTGTAAAAAGCCACTGTCCATACAGAGACAGTCAGAGAGCAGCTGGTGAGCATTTAGCAGCTAGATTTCTCTCAGCAGGTGGTGGAGACCAAACACAGAGCTAAAAGAGAGGGAATGCTGGACTTGGATTCATCAGGTGGAGACAAACAACATCAGGGATCATCATGTTGCTCTTTAACTGCTGGACAAGTTCAACATACCAACTTTATAAGCTTATGATAGGTCAGTGTTGTGTTGCCAGCTTATTCTGCTGTTTCCAAACATACATATTGCCTCAGTCTGTGTTCTTACTGTCACTGTGGAAAGAAGTGATCACAGACACATCAGGATACCTGCACCACACACTGCCCACAGCAACATGTTTCACTGGCACACACACACCTCATGAAAGAATACTGTATATTTTTATGCCTGCACATCGGCAACAGCTGTAGTCAGAAGTGTCTGTCCATCCCATTCTCATAAGCACGATATCTCAGAAACACCTTGAGATAATCCCTATAAATTTACCACAAATGTTCACTTGAACTCAAAGATGTACTGATTAGAATTTGGTAGTCAAAAGTCAAAGGTCAAAGGTCAGGGTCTCTGTGACTGCACAAAACATGCTTACTAACTACAACCTTTCTGGTTGGCGGAGGCATACCACCACAAGGAGGTAATTCTAGTTTCCTTTATTAACAAAATGGTTGAGAATATTTGAAAATCAGATACAGACAGAAATAAAACAAACCCCCCATGCACTGCACAATCATTTCCTCTGAGCTTTTAAAGCTTTGATGCTGTTGAGATTCATCTTATTTCAATAATCACAGAATCAGTGGTGATGGTAATGAGATAAATGTGACTTATAGAGTCATATCACCAAAGTTTTATAGCAGCAAACACATCATTCATTGTGTCATTATGTTTAACAACACATCCTGACTGATTACTGTCTTCACTGTGGTGTTAATTTGCTGCTGCATCATTTCATTCAGATTTTATTTTCTTTTACTTGAATAGCTTTTAACAGGTATGCACACACACACACACACACAGGTGACTTACTAACCATCATAGTTTCAGTTGAAATATTCACATTCAGATCACTGCATGTCAGTTTCATTTTGGACTCACTGGGCCAGGCATGTGAATTCAATCTCCTCTCTGTCTTTTCACCCCCTCTTTTTTCACTTGCCTTCATTCCTCAACTTTCTGACAGGATGATGGGTACTTGCACATTTTCCCAGATGTACACAGTGTGCCCAGATGTACCCAGATGTGCGAGATTAAGGACAAACTCATGAATGGCTGCTTATTCCACGGCAAAAAAAGAAGCTGATGATGTGGAACTCTGGAGCCCTATCCATCTTAATGTTTTTTTAAGTCCAGTATTTTCCACCTCTTACTGCATAGTATGCTCTGAGTGAGCTCCTGTTACTCATATGGAGTTGAATATGATTTTTTAAAACTTATTGTGTTAATTTCCAGTGTTACATAGAAAGAAATGCAGTAGTCAGTCTTTTCTCTTTATGTGCCTAATTAAAGGGGGATTCTCAATGGGTGGAGCCATGGCTCTCCACCTGGTGTGTCGACACCACCCTGATGAGTTTTTGCACTGTCCAGCCTTCTCAACAAGGACTCGATTTTCAGGTACATCAGCAGATTCCAATTTCTGTCAACTCAAAGGGATGGATTGTAACTTGTGATTTCATGTAAACGATCATACCAGGGTTTTTGGATGTTGTAGCCAATTCACACACATCTGACCTTCTAGGCAGATGTACTCTTGCCTGGAAAATAGGTTTCTTGGTGTCCCTTAGGATGTAACTAGCCAGGAGCAAGATGCATTGTAACAACAAATAAGTACTGCAACAGAGACAGTCCATTGATTTCTCAGCTCTACAGAGCTTTTAACTTGTTGCTTGTTGTTACAGCCCACTTTAGTGTTCTAATTCACTCTCATCAACCAGCAGCTGTTTTCAGTGAACATATGCTCAGCAGTAAACAGACTTCAAACACAGATAAAGACCTGCTGAGGGAAACATTCTGGCAGTACAGTGATGTTACAGAGAGGAGGCTCAGTACCTATTGTTTCTCACACCGTTAGTGAATTAGTGACAGCTAATGTGATCTGCTGCTGGTGAAAATTTGTTTGTAAACTGCTACCCTTTGCTAATGATCATTGGCATTGTAGCTTAGTAAATCTGTACTTTTCTCCAACCAGTGAAATGTTGCAGTGTAGAGCCAGCTGCGGTAAAGAAGGGCACACTGTAGGCTGAGGACGACAACAGGATCAGATTTTATATAGATGACCATATCAGCCCTGATACTGATCTTTACAGCTGGGGACATCTCTGTCCCTATAACTGATCAATAAAGTTTCTCTTTTAGTCTTCAGTGTTTTCAGTGTTTTTAACACTTGCCTTTCAAGTCTGACAGAGCTGTCCATAATTCATCGCATCTGTACCAGTGACCTGTCCTCACTAATGATTTTACAGAAACAGGAAGACTCATGGGGTGCTCCTGGTCAGCAGTGGTGAGGAACTGAACAAGTCTGATCTACACCGGCTCCACCTCGACAGCTTACAGGACTTACAGGACCTGCTGCTAATGTCTTGGTGCCAGATACAACAGGGACCTTCAGAGACCTTGTAGAGTCCACATGGAGCTGTTTGTGCAGCATGGAGGAACAGCAGCATCTTATGACCAGGGCAATCATAATGTTTTGACTCATCAGTGTATGCACTAATGACAATACAGTGACAAGATATTAAAAATGGTAATGCACCTTTAAGACTGAGCAGGCCTGGGGTTGTTGAAATGAACACTACTGATGAGGCTTCCACTTGTGAATGTACAGTGGTGCTTGAAACTTTGTAAACCCTTTAGAATTTTCTATATTTATTCATAAATATGATCTAAAACATCATCAGATCACACAAGTCCTAAGAGTAGATAAGGAGAAGCCAATTAAACAAATGAGACAAAACAGCATACTTGATCATTTATTTTTTGAGGAAAAATATCTGTCATATCTATCATATCTGTGAGTGGCATAAGTATGTGCAGCAATAACTGCAACTAAACGTTTCCAGTTACTGTTGATCAGTCCTGCATATCAGCTTGGGGAAATTTCTGCCCATTCCACCGAACAGAACAACTTCAGCTCTGGGATGCTGGTGGGTTTCCTTACAACCATTCTTTGGAAAAACGACTTGGGTGCTTTCAACTTTCTCTTGAGACTCATTTCACGGACAGATTCCTTTAAAATTCAGTTGTATAATTCAGAATTGTTCCATAAATGATGGCAAACCGTCCTGGCCCAGATATAGCAAAACAGGCCCAGACCATGATACAACCACCGCCACCTTCACAGATGGAATGCAGTGTTTTCCTTTCTCCAAAGTAATGCTTCTCTTTTAAACCAAAAAGTTCTTTTTTGGTTTCATCTGTGCACAAAACATTTTTCCAATAACCTTCTGGTTTGTCCATGTGATCTTTAGCAAACTGCAGATGGGCAGGAATGTTCTTTTTGGAGAACAGTGGCTTTCTCCTTGCAACCTTGCCATACACACCACTGTTGTTCAGTCTTCTCCTGATGGTGGACTCATGAACATTAACATTAGCCAATGTGAGAGAGGCCTTTAGTTGCTAAGAAATTACCCTAGGTTCCTTTGTGACCCCTCCATTTGTACACAATCTGACTATGCATTGGTGGAATCCAAACTCTTTAGAGGTGGTTTTGTAACCTTTTACAGTCTGAGTGTCAACAACTCTTTTTCTGAGGTCCTCAGAAATCTCCTTTATTTGTGCCATGATACACCTCCATAGAAAGATCAGAGTTTGCTAGATCCCTGTTTTTTTTTTATAAAACAGGCATCCAGTCACACTTTCCCAATTGATTGAAAACAGCTGACTCTATTTGCACCTTCAAATTAACTGCTAATCCTAGAGGTTTGCATACTTTTGCCACTAACTGTGTGTGTGGTGAAGGCAGTGGAAGAGCAGATCAGAGCCCAACTATCCCTCCCTCAGTTGTTCCAGTGCCACAGTACGAGAGATGACCTGGTGCTCCATTAGTGGGGAGAGGACACATCGGTGCTGCTGAGGAAGGCGGGTATGAACACCACCTTGCACTCCTTACCAGGCCTGCACTACCAGCTCTCCAATGCTGCTGATGGAGCTGCTGAGAATCTGGATCCTCAACAAACGTCCCCCCACCACCTCCTCTAATTCACACAATTAGTGCTTTTGTCAATAAAAGTCTTTTTTTAATGTTTTCTTTGTAGTTTTGACTTCATGTGTACTGTAACTTAAAGACCCTTTACAGCAGGCAGTTTAATTTAGCCCCACAGCAGGAACCACGAGTATATTTACTGCATGTACAATCTTTTTCTGGTTGGTCCTTCACCTGAGGAAGTCAACATGTAATAAGGGTATATGTTTCATAGCACTGCATACAATGGAACATACTGCTTTTAATTAAATATATTTATTGTCTTTGTTTTAAAAATGTATAATTTAATAGTGTGATAAGTAGCCAATACTGATTAAATCTTTTCTTGAATTATTATTAACGCGGCAAACCCAGATACTTCACACATGGTAAATATAGTTTTCTGCTGCAGAACTAATTAAACTTGCTAACCAACACAGTCTCTTTGTTAGGCCATGTTGCACAGGATTCAGATCCATCATTTCATTCCTTTTGTCTTTAAGTAGGGTTTTTCTTTTGTTGTTGTTGTTGTTTGTTTTTTTTTCATTTTTAGTAACCAGGCTATTAAAATGGAGCAAGAAACACTGACTAGTAGCCACAAGCAGTAATCACAAACAAAACCGAACTTCTATATAGCCTATTTATTTTCTATTTAAAATAACACCTCTGTGTGTTTCAGGTCTGATAATGAAATCCAAATAACAGAAAGAAAGGAAATTAAAATGCTGTAAATGCAGATCCTCACATCTTGGTTGTTCAGGGGTAAAAATGCTCTCTTATGACCACATGGACCCAGGTTCAGTCTGTGGTAGCAGTATCCCATCACACTCAGCAGGCAGTGTTTTCAGCTGAGACAAACAGCAGAAATGGAAACATGTATTTACATGTTTAACACTATAAACACACACACAATTTATCTTACAGGTCTATAACTTCCCTGTACGTTTCCTGGATAGAAAGACAAGTGAACATAAAGACAGGTGTTAGATTTTGCTTCATTTAAACCCAAATAAACATTCATTCATTAATTACCGAAAACCTTTTTTTCATGTATTTTGGACTGTATGTTTGGCTGGGTGCCAGTCCCAGCCCCAGCCAATTTGGCACCCTAGGCAAGATTTTAGGTGGTGCCCCCCTTGCATTGCAGTACATTCCACTGCCAATTTACATACATTCACACAAGAAACTGAATAGCTTTGTCCTTGACATTTTCTTTTATTTTAAGAAAACAAGTTAACAAGAAGTAGAATAAATTAGAAATAAATAAATTCAAAAAAATTTAAATACAATATAAGTAGCCTACACAAAATATAAGATTTACTACTCACAAAATAAAAACTGTAAACATGTGACATAAAATAAATTCTAAATACAATATAAATAAGGCACTGCACAAAATAAGATATTAAAGACACCAGTACTGATACAACAAATAACGAGTATGATTTAAAGAACTGCAGAGTTTGCATCAAGTATAATTGCACACAATAACTATATTACAAAAAAAAGGGATTTAACAGAGACCTCAAGATATTTGTAAATGGCCCAGGAGTGGGATTTAAATATCTCAACAGCGCATCTGAAGAAAGGAGTATGCGACACCATTGGGTGTTACAGTCTAATAATAAAAAAGATGATTCCAAGAATAAAAAAGAAAAACATAAGATATGCATGATATTCACTATACTGTACATGTATAATATACAATGCATTTTTTATGATATACAAATTAGATTAGATTCAACTTTATTGTCATTACAGTGAAATGCTTATTAGCAGAATGCAAAGAAGCAGTAAACTGCAGTATATTATAGCATATGGGAATGCTAAGTTATGGAGTAATATTAATGATGTGCACTTTAACACTGATGTAAAGTTTAACACTATAAGCACACAGACAATATGAACAGTAACAACAAACAACTAGGCTATGATATATAAAGGGGTGGAAAAGGAATAACATTTTGATTGACTATTACAAGCAGGGCAAACGTTAGCTAACCAGATGTCAATAAAATGTAGACAAATGTATAACACCTGCTGAATAGATCTGATCTTTACAAATTTCCCTGAGGAATGTAAGGTGGGAGAAGGAACCTACATTACTATTTTCCATAAAGCTTGGCTTCAGTAACATTAACTGACATTAAAATTAGCTATTTGATTAGCAAACCATGCAAGTTAGCAAGTTAACACTACACTCTGCTAGATAACTAATGCAATGCAACAGACAAATGATTTCATCACATTGTCTTTCCTGTACCTCTGTCTCTGTCACCTTTTTTGTCCTCTTCTTTTCTTTTTTTCCTTCCCTGGGCACCAGAGAGTTTGGGTCGTTTTGACATTGTTGATAACACTCTCTGGGGTCACGTCAGAAAACTCGGGTTTTCCCCAGAGAGCAGGTACAGTCTTATCAGCCGGAGGAGGGGTTGCTTAAGAGAGTACTATTATTATTATTTAATAGGCTTTGCTATGCAGTTAAATTAATGTGGTCTCATTTTTTTCATATTAAGAAAATAATAGTACTAACTAGTTTTAGTATAAGAACAGCGAAAGTTACTCTTTTTTTTCTTCCCCCATTTGTGGCGCCCCCTGGATGGACAGCGCCCTTAGCATTTGCCTATACTGCCTATGCCACAGGCTGGCTCTGCTGGGTGCTGTGCTCTGATGGTGTTGTGGTGTATAACAGCTGTTTCCTTTTACCTATAAGTAACCATTTATACTTTCTAGGAACATTTCTATGAATGTATACCTAAGTATAAGTAATTATTAAAAAAATAAATAAAGGACCTTAAACACTCATTCTCTCTGCTGGCCCAGAATGATTTTTTCTGACAGTTTGCAGTTTTCAGACTTCAGTCTTTCTGAACTTATCAACTGTGAAAGCTGTAACTTTCTGCTGTTTGAAAGATTTTCTTCCTAGTTCATTTCTGCAGTAAAGACATCGGGGGACTGAGAATTTGTTTTCACTTATGAATGTATTTCACGCAATAGCAGCTTCACAAACTCCTGCAGGTTAAACTGGTCTTATGAAATACTTCAGGGTCTCACTGACTCTGAAACACACACTATAAACAGACTGAAGACACTTCCTGGCCTAGTAACATTAGGCCTTAACAACAGTGCAACTCTCTCAAATACAGTACTTACATCAGTATTCTCTCCATTCAAAAATAATACCTGTTGTAAATGTAAATGTCTAGTCCTGAAATATAAGATGACCCCCACTTTATTAAACCAAATTTCCAGGGGGAAAAAAGTAATTTTATATTCGCACAAACATCAGCATAGTTTACTTCTGATCATTCATTTTAGGTGCTCTGTAAAAATACTTAAAGACTATGCCTATGTCTTCTAATGGAAGGGAAAACCCTGCATTTCTGAGTCTACAATTCACCAAACCGCCTGAGAAAAACAGTCTATTATGAACAACTGCCCTCACTTCACCCCCACTTTACACACATTAACAAGTCCAAAACTATTTTTACACCAAGAGTCTATTTTTTCCACATGTGTAAACACTCAGTTTGAAACCTCTGGAGAAGGCATTGCACTGCTTTAACACAACTATTTCAACCACATAATAATTCATGCCATTCTTCCATCATTATAAAATCTCCTTTCTATATTTAGCATGCTCATCTTCCAGCACAGGACAGAGAACCACAGAGGACTTACTGTTTGATGAGGGAAAGTGTTGTGTCTGTGCAGATGTTTCTCTTTCAAACTACTGTGGCTCAGGAGGTAGAGCGGGTCACCCACTAATCGGAAGGTCAGCAGTTCGATCCCCGGCTGTTCTAGTCCATGCCAAAGTATCCTTGGGCAAGATACTGAACCCCACGTTGCCCCTGATGTTTGTAACATTGGTGTGTGAATGTGTCGTGGATGTGCTAGAGCACTTTGTGTGTAGTGCAAGCGCTGTATGAATGTGTGTGTTGAATGGGTGAATGTGACACGAAGTGTAAAGCACTTTGAGTGGTTGATAGGACTAGAAAACTAGACTAGAAAACCGTAAAAGTCAATTTACCATTTACCATTTACTCCACATCCATCAGCCTGACACTTCCTGACTGGCTGCAGTCAATTGTCATGTGGCCATCAATATGCAGCTCTCTAATTTCAAGACAAGTTTTCAGACATGCTTTTGTACTTTTGTTGTGAATAAAGGTTTTGGATCATAGATACTTATTCCATTCTAGTTAGTATGGTGGTTTTTAAGTGTTTGAACTGTTTTGTTGTGCTCCACCACTACCAACAAAAACTGCTACACAGGGAGAGAATTACTGAATGTAAATGCACTGAATGGCTACTGCAGAAAAAAGAAAATCAATAATGTCAGAAATGGGGTTTGATTTCTTGTAAATCTTAAGGATTATAACTGTAATATGATGTGTTACTCAGTTATTTTAGACTGCAGCTGAGTCCTTGACATTTTTTTTTATCCTGTAAGATGCAGTAAGATGTAAAGGCCTCTAGGTGATGGATGTGAACCAGTGCTGTATATTGCTGACTTGGAAAGCTGCTTGTCTTCACATTCCTGGACGTACACCATAGCCCCTCCATTTGATTAACTCCACTGTATGTCCTGAGAGGCCACTGGAGATAGGAGGTGAGATGAAGGTGAATGAGGTCAAAAAGCCTCCCACTGTGCTACTGACAGCAAGAGCTAATAACATTTTCATGTGTATTTGTGTCCATAGTCTGTATAATATTTATAATATCTGATAAAGATTATGGGAGGCATGGTGGTGCAGTGGTTAGCACTGTCACCCCACAGCAAGAAGGTTCCAGGTTCAAGCCCCAGTTCACCTGGGGCTCTCCTCTGTGGAGTTTGCATGTTCTCCCTGTGCTTGTGTGGGTTCTCTCCGCATACTCTGGCTTCCTCCCACCATCAAAAGACATGCAAGTTAGGTTAATTGGTGACTCTTAACTGCCCGTAGGTGTGAATGGTTGTTTGTCTATATGTGTTGGCCCTGCGATGGACTGGGTGTACCCCAGGATTATACATTCTCTGTGTGTCAGCACCTGTCTGCTGTGGTTTCTCTGGCTAATAGACAGAGACATGCTTTGCAGTCAATCTAATAATTTCATCAGACACTACATTCAGTTATCAGTTTGTGTTGAAACATCTCTGAATGATGTAGTTCATTCTACAGAGAGATGTTGGTATAACACAGCATGTTTAACATGTTAGTTCGACAGGAGCATAGATTTCATCCTCAGAACAAACTGAACATTAGAAGCTTCATCAAGGGGGTTTCATGACAGGACTGTTGGATTAGACTGACTCAGTCTCAGTTGATTAGGAACACTGAGCTAAAACTGAGTGTATGTTTTTTGTACAAAAAAGTAACTAGTGCTGTAAATAAAAAAAAATAAGTCCCTCCCCAGACACCAAAAAGGAAATTGATTAATTATCTTGATTTTTCCATATTTCATTTTTTGAGTAAACAGCAGTATTACACTTATTTATGGTCCTGTTTAGGCACACACAGCTCTTGGTTAAGGTTAGATCATGGTTTCACTGGTCACATGGTCTGATGTGAGAGCAGGTTGTCAACTACGCCTGAGAGAGAAAGGCAGAGAAAGGTGATGAAGTCATATGAGAAAATATCCCGCAGCCACCACCGGCAGTGGGGAGAGAAACCTGGACCTGCAGGTCCAGCAGCAGCAGAGCAGAGCAGGTGAAGGTGGAGATGGTGTTGATATGGATATTAAAACTGAGGAGAACATACCCAAACACACACCCACGTCTTAACGAAACAGTGAAAGGTTTAGTTGCAGTCTGGTAATTTTACTTTAAGGATCCAGTTCAAATTCAAGTTTCATGAAGACAAATCACTTTGTCCTCTGTTTGTCTTATAGTGATCTGATACTGTGTTAAATATTAAAGCTTTTTTTCCTCTCCAGTTTGTAGTTGTGTTCACTTTCAGTGGGAGCTCTGGCCATCACAGGCTAATATTTATAGCCTGACAGACACACTTTAAACTGCAACCCACATTAGCTTTGTTGCTAATGTGTCATTCTTACCCACAGACATGAACATGTCTTTTGTTGCACCTGCTAAAGTCAGTGGATTTAGATTTCAAATGTGAGCCACATATCCTGTTGACACATGCAGAGTCAAACACAGGAGAGAAGATGCCACTGATTGTGAAATGAACCTTTAGACTCACGGCTCCAAAGACACCCAGTGGTGCAACAAGGGGATGTTTAGAAAGCTTCAGCTTCATACAGGACAGACAGCCTGCTAATACATGTTTACATTCCATCATGGACAAGCTATAGGAACTTGAATAAGAATAATAATGCATGGGAGCACTGCATGAACGTCTCATTAGGCTTTAATATTACTGTTGACTAAATTCTGTCTGTCCTTATCAGCTACAGCTACCAACAGTATGTTTACACTGTCCACACACCAGCCCACCCGCTGCCTACAATGAACCTTTAATCTTCCTTTGAGTAATAATACATTTTTTAAAACAGATGGGAAAATCACTTTTAAAGTGTTTGATTGCAGAAAGGAGGTGGCATGAGATCTGAGTAGGACAATAAGATGCATGGAGAGAAAGTGAACATGGCTGAGGCAGTGCATGAGGACACAAACAACATATCTTTCTGCAGTGAAACAGTTATTACTACATCCACGGCTGTCCTCAGTCCAACATATAAACTGAAGGTCTGTGTTTCAGCTCCCAAGTTGCTTTCTATAGTGCCACGAGGCCATTTGGAATTCAGTTGGGACGAGACTCACGCACATCCTGTTCCCCGACATCAGCAAGTAAAGCACAACTCAAGAAAACCCGTTCTATCCCTGCAGTGTATGTCTAACTCAAAACTGATGAGATCTGTCTATGCTCTGAAAAAATACGTGTACCAGAGTGGGGTGAATGTAGTCATCTGAGAAAAGGTAAGTGCTCTGACAAATCATCTGCAAAGTCTACACAGGCCATCCTCTGCCTCAAACTGAACCACCTTCTCTTCTTTTCTTCTCTACATTCTTTTTGTTCTCTGTCTGACTGTCCTCTCCTGCAGGAGTGATGGAACGTAGGATCAGTTGCTGTACCTGATTAGCAACAGTGCTGAGATCAGCTTGTGTGGACTGGGTGTGGATGGATGATGAGGGGTTATACAAAAGCAGGATAAGGAGGGGCCATTGTATGAGGAGGTGGAGGCAGGGGAAGAGAAGCAGCAGCCAAAGCAAACACAAGGAGTCTAGAGTTTTGCTCAGCCTCAGTTGCTGATTACTCATTATTGCAGAAAGAATGCTACTACACAAAATGATACACACACACACACACATCACACACAGAGCAGCCAGCAGCAACGCCTCCCACCTGACACCCCTACTGATGAATTGGCAACCTCATCCCCAGCCATCACTTACCCTCTTCCTCTGTGCCCTCCTCACTGGCTGAGCAACTCAGGCTGTGGACACCCATTTTATGATTTAGTGATGGGGATGGATGGAGCTACGAAGGAGGGCCTCGTGGTCTGCTCTCTGTGAGTCAAAACAAGTGTACGCTGATTGATTTTTTAGACACCCTCCTTGTTTCTGTTTTTTTTATTTTAAGCCCAGCTTTGAAGAGGTTCCTTGATCTTAGCCTGAGATGTATCAGCACTTCTGACCATTTGTTATGGGTCAGATTTCTGTGTTTTACAGTTTACACTCTGAAGTGTTCATTTTGCACTGGTCTGAGGAGCACCCTCGTCGGGTCAGACCACGGCGCTCCCTGTGCTGTGTGTCAGGGGAAGGAATGCTAATCTGACGAGATGACTGCAAAGTCTGAGTTTTTTGGCTGCCAGTTTCACTGCACAGTACTTTTCATATGGAGCGGCTCCAGAGTGGCCGAGCTACAGAAGGAATTCCCGCCGAGGGAGCCGAGGTGTTGACAGATTCCAGATCATTGATCTGACCACTTCTCAATAAAGACCACAGGCTGATGGGATGATCATAGATCAGGGCTTTATTCATCTGGATGGATGATAAGGGCTGATAGGCAAGACCAGAAAATTCTTCAAGTCAACAGTGGAACTGAATTCATGAGACCCAGGATGATTGGTTAAAGCAACAAGAGATATCACATTGATCTCCATCTAATATTACAATCAAAAAAATCACACAGTATAAATCAAATTCATGATAGAGTCATGTCATTATATTTCATTATCATTATATTTGCAACTGGAAATCAGTTAATCAGCATTGTAATTGCTCTCTGAATATGTCTTAATGGTTTTCCTCTCACCTTCGTCACTTCCTGCTGAACGCTGCAGCAGCAGGTCAGGAGCAACTTTTCCTCATCAGATTGCAGCTGAAGGTGTTAATCATCAGAAAACTGAGACTGTTGGACCAATTCTGACAAGCTAAAGAGGGCTCGTCTTATTCTTCACTTTTTCTGTAATGCTTTCCAAACCATCAAATGCAGGGCTTTTTAAGACATGAAAACTTTTCAAGTTGCTTAACCCCTGGGCAGTACACAAAACACCATCAGGAACCTCAATGCTGGCTCTACTAGAATTACACCCTTCCCAAAATTACACCCAGTCCTCCCCTCCTCGCCATCTCCATGGCACCATGCCAACCAGAAATCATTAAAGCTCTGTTTTAGCTTAGCTCATCAGAAAACCAATGTAACTAATTAGCCTTCTGTTGCCAGAAGACAAGGCTTATGGACACAACACAATATTAACAAGGCCTTAAAACTCTCTGTTTATTATGCTAAACCCACCAAATAAATGTGCTAATGTTACTGCTTTTGGCAACACAACTCATACAACAAAAAGCAAAACAATATACAGGTTTGTTTGCTTTTCATTTTAGTCAGCTCATGAGCACAGTGGACATGTATGATACTATTTGAAGCAAAATGACACTGTGTAGTGAAATGGTTTAGATGAGTGTGCATAGAGACAGAGACACAGCCTGGACACTAATGCTTTGATTGAAGAAACAAACAGAGTTAAAGTGATGCAGTGATTTTAAGACAGTCTACATTAATCTCATCAGCAGGACAACATGGATTTTACTAAATACTGGCTTAACTGATGCATTGAGACTGACAACACACAAAAGGTAGAATGGTAACAGGTAGAAGCCTGAAATAAGTTAGAGAATAAGTAAAGTTAACTGGTGTTAGTAGTTACACAAGTTAACTGGTGTTAGATATGGTGTTTTGCTTTTCACTGTGACACCAAATTCCACCATTTTGCAGGTCACCTCTCTGGTCACATGTTCAGACTCTGCAGAAACTTTCAGTTTATCATTGTAACATCTGACCAAGTATTAATAATTCAAATTTTCAATATTCAAATTAGCCTTTAATTGGGGCCTCTACTGCTGGATACATGAAAATTAACCAAATGGGTTTAATGTTTATTAAAAAAGAGGTGTGCCTGAACACCTACTGCTCACAGCAAACCTCTTCAGAGAGAGCCAAAATACAAACAGTATTCCTGTGTTTGAACAATGTTCTCTGTTTGTTAAGGTATGTGAAACTTTGAAACAAAACGATATTTAGATTTACAACGCTATCACGCAACGCCCTGCCCATCACAATGCCCTAGTCATCACAACGCCCTGCTCATCACAACACCCTAGTCATCACAACGCCTGCCCATCACAGCACCCTGTTAATCACAACACCTTGTTCATCACAACGCCCTGCTCAAGCAACACCCTGTTCATCACAACACCCCTGTTCATCACAACACCCTGTTCCAACCATAGACTGTAGAGAAACATGTTCATTTATTGAATGGGACAGGGCTAGCTTTTCATGTCTAAATATCTGGTCAGTGATTCTGAGGTCACCACCACAACACCTGTAAATCAACTACAGGGAAGCTCTTCTCTGAATAGACCTAACATCATATTCACTGCCAGCTTTGCATATCTGAATAGAAATATTTACAGTGAGTTCATAGAATTAAGGAACTCACTGTAAATATTTTTGTTATTACTTAATAATATTTTATTTGTATATGTGAATTAGAGCACTGCAACGCAACAATTTCCTGCAAGAGATAAATAAAGTACTCTGATTCTGATTCCAACTAAGTAATGAAAAATAATGAATGAGTATCCCTCAGACCACTGGACTGATCAGTACATAGCTTGATATATATCACATTAACAAACAGGTTATTACTTTTGTATTTCCAACAATGCAGCCAGTCTTTCCCAACACCAGCTTTCCAATATTAGCATGCTTGTATACAAACATTTGGTGTCAAAGTGGTTGGGGCGAATGTATTCCCCTGGCTGACCTCCACTGTTTACAAGCTGCTGTGATGAAAACGCTACAACATTTCACCTAACATTACAACATTTCACAGAACACTACAACATTTCAGAAAACACAATGCTCTCTGTATATAAACTTATCTCTTGCACACACAAATTAATAAAAATGCAGGAACGTAGTAAAATGTGCCCTCATTATATAGCCTACACACTCATTTTCTCTCTCTGTGATCATTCGGGGGATCCTTATGCTCAATTCTATCACCCATCGACTGTGAACACACAACTGAATTGACAGGGGTTCTGTCCAATCACAAAGAGCTGTTGTGCCTCCCTTTCCGTTTTCTGAAATGTTGTTGTGTTTTGGGAAATTTTGTTGTGTTTTCTGAAATGTTGTAGTGTTTCAGGGCCTTCAGGGCCACCACAGTTTTGCCTGCTGTGTTCAGGTCAACATGAATGTGACAATAAAGGGCAGCAATTTCATTGGGAAACTGTGAAAAAGAACCAAGCTTATGTTTCACCACAACCCAGTCTGCCTGTGCACCACAGTGCTGCTGTCAGAGTGAGCACCTGCTCATTGCACTCTGTACCTGTGCTCACACCACCTCTGCTCACACTCACCTGTGACCGTCATTATAATGCTAATCCTCTCCACATCCTCTCTCTTCAGTTCCCCCTTTTTAATAAATCAGACAACATTTTCTAAAATTCTGTTTTGGTTTTGTTATGGGGTACTAGGGAAAAAGGTGTGGGATTTTTTTTTAGCATGAGACTGCAACATAACAACGTGATAAAAGTGAGGGGGTCTGAATACTTTCTGAATGCACTGTGTATGTGGTCAACTGCTACTTAGAATTTTGTTTGTTTTACTATTTTGGTATATCTTACTGTTGACTGTTTGATATTGTTTATTAGGGACCCTACAGTGAACATGCTGCAGAGCTTCCACCAGCAGCTGGTGCCCCTGAGTAAGTTGAGTGAGTGTTGAAGTTAAAGTAGAAGAAGAGCACTTTCTTTGGTTGTTGTATTTCAGTGCAGCTGCTAATAAAGAGCCTGTGGTTCTCAGCAGCAGAGAATTTTGCTTTGTTTTTATGTAAAGTGCAGAAATAAAGTCCCTGTAAGTTAAACTGCATAAAGCCCCAGTCAAACAGCATCATAGAAAGTCAGAGGTGGAAAATACTGACTGATTAAAGATTGATATTGTCCCCATAAATCAGATTGCTAATACTGTGATTGTGTGTGAGAGATAGAGTGAAGCCTGTAGTGTGCTGCAGTATTGTCCACAGCCAGCTGCTGATAGGTTTTCCTGTGATTGGAAAAGCAGCTTCTGGCATCCAGCAGAGGAAGGAGGCCTGTTGACTCAGGGCCCTGCGGGGGCTGCCATGTTTTCCTATGCTGTTTTGGGGGTTGGCTGCTGAAGTACTCAGGGTGACAGAAACTCACTCCGTTTCTTAAACCGTGCAGCCCTTTATTTAAGCTGGTTTGGATCATGGTTGCCAGAGAAAACCTCTCTGAAGCAGAGAGCGGAGCCCCAACGCAGGATAAACACTAACCCCTCCAATCACAATATGCCCCTCCCCAGCCCTGCTTATTTTGAAGAGGGACCACTTTCGAATTTTGTCCTATTAACATTTCAAAGCATGATCAAATCACAAAGTACCACAAGTACTTTTTCCCCTCCTCCTCTTTTCCAAGTCACAAATGGCTGCTGTTTAAATGTGGAAGCGTGGAACCTGATCACTGGAGGAAATCTAATTTCATGTAGCTTATTGTTCTCCCCTCCCCTCTCGTCAGACGGTGATTTGATTTAAACTTTTTGAGGGCCTTTGACATCACAGAGAGACACTGCAAGTCATCTGAAGTTTATACAACTGCCCTGAGTAGACTCCAACTTAAAGAGTGGGCCTTGGTCCAACATATATATTATTCTAACTTTCTTACTGCCATAAGACAGTGGGTCCTCTGTGCTTTGAGAGTCCATAGATGGCCCACCCCATTTACACTCAGCACTGCTCAACTGTTGAGCTAGATCATCTGCAGGGAACTTACTCTGTGACTAGCCCAGCACTGCCATGTATCACCAGTCTGAGTGCTTCACAGATGCTGGTCTGAGGGCATCCGCTAACTTTCCCTGACATGAAGAAAGCTGCAAAGACACTTTATGATACTGGGTCAGTTTTAGAAACTTAAGCAATCAGTGGGAAAAGACTGTTATAGACTAGAAGTCTGTAACTCCACAGTGGCCCCTAGAGGCTGCAGGGTTCTTTACACCCCACAGAAACAACAGCATACTGATGGCGTAGCCCTTCTCACTGCCAGGATAGCTCATTGAGTTAGCTTGATTTGACTGTTGATACAATCTGCTGGATTATGACCATTTCAGACATGAATGACTCCTTTCATTAGAGCTATCAGATATTTCAGACATTCTGTACATTTAAATAGAATCAGTAAAATTAAAATCCTGTTTGGAACATGGTGAGTAAAACAGATTTCAGTTACCAGTATCTAACCTGATGGACTCATTAGTCTGTCTGAGTCATTTTTAAATAACTGGAGTATATACACAACCGACATCTTAGGCCCCCCTGAGAGGAAGATTGAGAGTGTTGCATAACATCATTATGACATCATATGTGACAGGTGTGGGGGGTGGTACATCAGTGAAACAGCCAGGACCCAACCCCCAACAGACAACATCAGCTTTGCAGGGGTCAAAGGTCATGGAACAGGAGTCAGTGGACATTCACATCTGACAATAGAGACCAGGGGTCATCCTCTCCCACCACAGACAACCTCCTGTCATCACATAACCATGTCTGTATTCATGTGATAACAGCTGTAAGAGAGGGGGGTTGTACAGTCAGATCCATCATTCAGACTGAGCCTGGAGCTTATACTCAGTCTGCTCACACCTCAGTCAACATTGACATGGTATGCCACCCTCACACAACTGTACAGACATGATTTGACTTTCTTCTTATCAGATAAAATAATCTGACAGCTTCAGGGACAAATGTTCTAGTTTTGTGTGTCAGTTTTGAACTCTGGATTGTGTGTTGATGCAGCTGTAGTATTAAAATTTTCATTAATTTTTCTGTAATGTTATAAACCGCATATATACCCTGTAGTGTGCTGTATAATGTGTAACATATGACTGTTATTGTGCTGGGATGCTCCAGTAGCTTTTGACTGTTTATCCACTAATATACAGTGTTGTGTTTCAGCCAGACTCTTTGATAAGTTAGTTCTGAAATATGGCACCACCTTCACAGAGGCATACAGTATATGGGTGTGTTGTATTGAGCCCACAAGTTAAAAGACAAATCCATCCATCCATCCATTATCTATACCACTTATCTGTTAAGGGTCGCAGGGGGGCTGGAGCCTTAAAAGACAAATGCTTTTTTAAAAATATGTGTGATTTTATTTATAGTATCATAGTAAGTAAGTAAGTAAAACTCTTATGTATATACTCTAACAGTTCTTTGAAGGGTCCAATCACTTCAGTCCCTCTCCAAAACTGAAAACCATTGTAATGCATGTCACGCGTTAAAAGATAATTAACACAATCCCCTTTAATGTGGTGTCAAATGGGTGGGTTTTACAGAGAGAGCTCGGCACTCTGCAGCTTCAGAACAGCACAAGCAAAGTAAGAAAACTTCATCAAAGTGACAACACATGTGCTGCAAACACACTCAACAGAATCAACCACAGACAACTCATACTGTACTAGCACAGACAAATGTTTCCAGACAAGTAACTATGTAGCAAAGCACTGAAGTGATTGCAGTGCATGTGTTGTCAAACTGAAGATGTTTTTTCATTTGCCTGTGTTGTGTGTATTTGCAGGTGTTTTCTAAAGCTGCAGTGCTTGGCACTATCTCTCTCTCTGTGTCTGTCTCTCTCACAGCCACTGTGGAGCGAAGAGCCTTTTTCTGAAGCCAAATATTTGCTTGAGTGATTTAAAGCAAACTGATTTTGTTTTTTGAGCCCAGACAGTTGTAGATGCTTTTCAGTGCAACCCCCCTCTTTCTTCTCATAAAACCTTGCATATATCCAAAGTGAGTCAACTCCCAGCTCCTCCTTGTCAGTGTCACCCATGAATGTTAAGCCTGATGTCCTCTCCCAGCAACTCAGCCCTGCCACAGAGACTCCTGACCCTGAACCTGCTGCTATAACCTGTGACAGTCCACACACTCTGTCCATCTCCAAACAGCTATCCAGAGACCACATCTTCAGCATGAGATTATTTCTCCTTTTAGATTCACTCGTCAAAACAAACAGCATGCAGGAGGCTGTAGGAAGCTGTCAGAGCTTTTGTCAAGCAAACCCCTGGAATTTGTTTCAGTCCTGCATCAGATGTTGTGGTGGTCAGCCACAGAAAGTTACACCCAATCTTTTGTCCTTGCCCACTTTGTTTGCACACAAGTCATCTCACTGAGCCCATTCTGATCGACTGCAACCTCCTCTGTGCCACATCAGCCCTGGACTTTCATCTTCACGCCTCCTTGGATGATTTCTGTTTATTGTTTTTCAAACTTTGACCAGAATATTTAAGGTGGTGGTTTTTTGAGTGTACCACACTAAAGTTGAAAGTCATGAGAGAGATGTGGTAATGTCTTTGGTCATCAGTCCAGAACAGTGGCTCCACATCTCACTGTGAGACACGTCCACCAACAGCTAAACTACAGCTTTGTCAACAAACGACCAATCAAAATGCAGCATGAAATGATGCAGAATACACACCACATATAAAGTATCCTCTGAGTATCAAGTGAAAAATAAAAAATGGTGCTAGTGTAATGAACAGTACAAGTTTGATGATATATCTGCTAGGATTTTTTTCATAACACAACATGGCTTGGCCCGAAATTGAGATCAGACACAAGGTGTGGTTCCACCTGTTTGTATGAACATTTTCATAAAATGACCTGAGTGGAAACACATGGAAAACAATTATGGTTGGGTGAGATTGAAAGGCTGATAGATAACACCATAATGTGGTACTGCTTTTCTGGAAATTTTAAATGGTTAAAATCTGCCCTACATTTGGATGGAGACCTGACTGCAGACTGTAACCAGGATGTAGGAGCCAAATATGTTTGATAAATTTTCCTGAGGTGAATTGTAATTCATTGTTTGAACATTGGGTATCTAAAACTTTCATATGTGCTCAGGTATAAGGGTAGGAAGGTTACTGTCACATCAGGTGTTTGACCCCGGAAGGGCAAATGGTTTTTGACCGCTATGGCGCTAAATGTTTGAAATGCTGTATGTTGAGTATATGGTCTTATGCACACCAGGAGAAATTAAAGAACTTTATTCTGCAAACTAAAGGAGCCTGTGGATTCTGTGAAGAAACGTTACCAACTTACGGTAGTTGAACAAAGCGCAAGGCACATCAACCAGGTCACTCCTGGGTGACAAACATCTCAGTAGCTAGTAATAGGCTAGCTCCTACAATATTTGTCAAAAACCTGAACCTTTGGAACGTTGTTTAAAGAACTTCGGCGCGTCTGGGGACATCACGGAGGCCAAGCAGGAGGAGGAAGCAAGGAGAGATGAGCTGTCAGGACTTCTGTTGCGGTTTGGAGGACGTCGGCAGTCATCCGTGGATGTAAAGGCGAAGGAGCTACAGTACTAGCTAGATTGTAAATGGATAAATGGACTGTACTTATATAGCGCTTTTCTAGTCGTATTGACCACTCAAAGCGCTTTACACTACGCTTCACATTCACCCATTCACACAGCGCTTGCACGTGCGTCAAAACTGTGCAAAGGTTGAAACTAGCTTTAAAACATCAACATACTCCCAAGGAACAACAAGAGGAAAACAACATACTGGGAATGTTGCAGCACTTTCAATGCCCATCAACAACTGCTCAGTTCAAGGATGCTGAAAGGCAGTCTACATTCTGTCAGCAAATCAGTCAAAATCCATCTGAAGATATACATACCATCATGCACAAGCAAAATGAAATAACAGCAGCTCTGGTACTGCAACAGCAGTCATTGTCTCTGCCACCAGGGGGTATTCCTATATTTGAAGGAGATCCTCTCCAGTTCAGATCATTCATCAAAGCCTTTGAGCAAGGAGTCGAGGAAAAGGCAGGAAAGGTAGACTGTTTTTTGTTTTGTTTTATATTATCTGGAGCTACCAACATATGGCTCCTGCCCGTGGCTATGCCTGTGACAATGGGGCAAACCACAGTGAGCCCAGCCTATTCTTTGACTGGTTTGGAAGTATTTGATTTGGACAGCAATGACTTTTATGTTCTCCCAGAGGTTATCACACAGAAGAAAATGCCAGTAACTGTTGATGACATGGTGACACCTGAAGACCTCGCTAAATGGCCATATTTGGCAAAAGTGCATATCCCTAGCATCAAGGATAATGTTGACCTGTTGATTGGAACCAATGCTCCCAGGTTACTGGAACTTTGGGAGGTCATTAACAGCCATGGGAATGGCCCGTATGCTAATTAGGACTGTGCTGGGATGGGTCGTTAATGGTCCATTGAAGAAAAGTAGTGGTGCTTTGAAGGAGGAGCTTCCCTCAGCTGTGGTGAATAGGATTTCTGTGTGTAAACTGGAAGAAATGCAGACAAATCAGTACAACCAGAACAAGCTCATCAGTAAAGCCTACGCAGAGAAAGTGCCTCAGCAACAGCTGCATTGTGAGAGTGGGAAGGTGTACAGGTTACATCCCTCATCATGGTGTCTACCATCCAAGGAAAGGATCTTTACGAGTGGTTTTTGATTGCAGAGTCACATTTCAGGGAGCCTCGTTGAACAGCAAACTTCTAACCTCACCAGCTCACTGTTTGGTGTTCTTGTCCGCTTCAGACAGGAACCTGTGGCCTTTATGGGGGACATCAAAACTATGTTTCACCAGGGGAAGGTTGCTGAGGAGGACAGAAATTTACTGCAGTTTCTTTGGTGGCCAGAGGGAGACGTCACCAAGAATCTGGTGGAGTACAGAACTGACTGTGCATTTGTTCAGCACTGTGTCATATCCTTATTCTGCAAGCTATGCATTGAGGAAAACTGCGGATGATAACCAATTTGAGTTTTCAGCTGAAGTGCTTCAATCAGTCAGGCAGATTCTGTGAAGAAACGATACCAACTTACAGTAGTTGAACAAAGCGCAAGGCGCATCAACTAGGTCACTCACGGGTGACAAGCATTTCAGTAGCTAGTAATAGGCTAGCTCCTACACAGGATTTTATCAGATCTTTCTAAAACTGGAGTTAGGGTTAGGATTAGGATTAAAGCTGAGGGCCTGCATGATGTAAGTTTCTCAATCAGAGGGTGTATGCGAGGCTCTGTGTGGATCAGTTTGTTGTGTCTGCATGGCCATTACACCACAAGGGCACTAGCTGCACATGTGCTGCTCTAAACAGACTCCAAGCAGACTAGAAACTAGAATAAGAACTACTATCTGTGGTGTCTGAGGGGAGTATAAGTGAGGCCTCACAGTGTGACATGTAGCGAGCCTTAAATCTTACATTAAGTTAGCCGATGACAATGTTGAGGTACACACCACCTCTAACATCAGGTAACCTCAACAGAGATGACGTTCATTGATATTAGTTGTGTGCTTAAATCACACGACTTTCTCATAAAGTTGTATGTGGGAGTTCATGACCTCCCATCACTGAAAGCCACACAGCTTGATGTTGAATGTGCAGTACATGACGCCTGCCAAACCCCCTGCATACACAGTCCTGCCTCCCTCTCAGAACCACCACAAACAAAGTGACAGATTCTAACTACACAGCACTGAATCACACTGTTTGCCCTGAGGCCTAGATGTATAATTTCACTGTATGCTAGAGCCTTAAAGAGAGTGAGGTGGAGAGAGTAATGTCATCACTGTGCACCAGAACCAGGAGACCTTTTAGACATCCATAGCTCATGTCACAAGGTCATGTCAGCCGGTCATCACTAGTTTAGGAGTAAAAGAAGTATTAGACTTTGTCTTGATGTTACATGAGAGCAACTGCAACTGAAGTATATTTTCATAAATATAAATTATAAATAAATAAATTATCAGACATTCTGCAATCACTGATTCAAATAACACAGAGGTGATTCAATCTGTAGTTATTACATGACAGCATTTACATTTACTGTTCACTGGTACTGGTGATTCTCTGGAAAAAGCCTGTGGTGTTCAGGAAGTGACTACTTCATTTGGGAAAACAGGAGTTAGAGAGAATAAAATGAGGTAAGCTGCTATAAATGACGCTCCACTCTGAGAAGTGATGTGACTTACTTCTATTCAACTTTTGTTACTTTTTTGTTAGCCACAGTCAGTATTGCAATTGTTATCATCATTTTGGGCCAGTGTTGTTACTGGGCTCCAGCCTCCTCTGTCCAAGTGCCAGTGTACTGCAGATCTGTTGCTTTCCTCTGTTAATGTCACTGTTTGCCTTCAACTAACAAACTGTAATACAGTATGTCAGTAAGAAATGTAGAGTCACAAACCATTCTATTATAACATCTGCAACCCAAAATTATTATCATTGCAAAATATGAGTTACGTTGTTGAATGCAAAGAAATGTGATTTGCATCTAAAATCACAGCTTCAGTGTGACTACATGGTGCAATCAAAAAGTTCAGACTGCGTCTGTACCTGATTGAAATGAGACACCGCTCCTGCTGTACTTTGCCCCGTTCTGTAAATATATCAAGCACCATCCTTGACTCATGCTGGATCTCCCCCACTGTGTCAAAATGGTGACCCTTCAGCCTGAAAAGAGTCACAGAGTGTGACAAACCAACTAAATCTGTGAATGCTGTTTGACACTACATCCTCTCCTGCTCTCCTTCATGTGTACTGCATTTTGGTACACACACACTAGTTGCTCATAGGGCCCATATCTGGTGTCCTCTGCCCCTCAGACAAGCTGAGTCCAACACTGGAGTCCACCACTGGATCACAGAGAGGTGACAGAAAGCCGCTACACAGCCACTGGACCCTGTCTGAGTACAACATTATTAAAACATTAAACCCAATCTGGAGAACTTATGAAAAGCTCTGTTTGCAGGTATAGCTTAGTGTGGACATACAGTATTTGTTCTGCTGGTATACAGAACAGTGACTGATGGGAAGACTCCACCATGACACTTAAAGATTAAGATTTTATCCACTGCAGAACTGTCAAATAGATTTTCAAGCCCCATAGAACTTCCGTGGTTTCTCAACACATATAATTTCCTACTAAACAGACCTCAGTGGGGGAAACTCATTTATTGCCACTGGATAACATAACTGACTTGTTGTTTGTCCTGTTACACCGGGTCTGTCATCATCTCATCTGGTTTTTGTCATCTTCTGGAGACCCTGCAGCAGTCCCTCTGTTCTCTAACCTATCAGTATGCTCCAAATACACACTAACAACCAATTTCCTGTCATTTATAGGTGTCAATAGATAAATAAGAAAAGATGTGTTTTTTAATGAATTTACTGAATAACAACATCATTTAACCAGCATCTCAGCACAACAGTACAGGTGTACAACAGAAAAAGAAAAATAATGAAATGAGCAGCTTCACAGTGAACGTGGACTGTGGGTCCTGTCCCCCATCACTCACACTGAAAACACATTAGGAAGGGGTCTTCAGATGTCCAGTATGAACATGAGGACTAAATACAGCCAATAAAAACTCTTCAGTGTTCATATTGACACCTTACTGTTGTACTGAGACAGACTTTGTGAATGTTAAGGTTAGGGACTAAATGTCTGAAGGTCCTCACAAGTGTACTAACACAGTGTATGTATGTGTGTGTCAGTGGTCTGACATGAAGTAGTGAAACCACACCTCCGTCATCAGTGTGAGACTGAGTGTCTGTCAGGGTATGTGGGAGTCACCTGAAATAACCACTGCTGTAGTCACACATCCCTATCCAAATGTTGACAAATGAAGACACAAGGACTTTTAAAAGGCCTCAGAATGTTGGCCAGTGGCACATGTATGTGTGTGATGATCCTCTTACTCTGTCACAGCATCATTTTTCCCACTGTCTGGCCTCAGAGGGGCTCAGTCACTGCTCTGAGGGTGAGGGAGAGTTCAAATCACCCACAGAGAGCGTCTCATTACCCCTTTTGTCAGAAACCAAAAGCCACCTCCTAATAGGATCTTATTTGCTTTTCCATGTTTGTCTTAAAAATTGCTTGTATTACCCCAAAATGGAAGCAGGGTGTGTGCACAGTATGATCCCCATCATCTGTGCGGTGCTAAACACACTGAGCCTGCCACAGTGACACGTCAAGCAGAGAGGGGGCAGTTGGAGACTGCAGTCTTCTTTCTGTCTAGTTTGCCAAAATAGAAATCAAATTGAAGGGTTTTGGTTCAAACAAACACCCCTGACCTTTATAGAAATGGCTTTAACAACCACCACAAACTCAAAGTAAATGTAAACTGGGGAGGACAGGGCATCATGACCAGATTCAGAGCTACACAAGAGGATTAGAAAGGCAGGGTTCAGAAAAACCAAGCAGAGGTCAGGCCCTTTGTGGGTAAGAACAAATGTGAAGTCTTCTACACACACACACTGCAGTTGTCAAGTGTGTGCACACATTCTCCCTAGAAAATATAATTCAGCAACACACACTTTACAGCCAAGTAATGTGTTCTTCACACCCTGAGGTGAAAGGTCAGGCTATAGAGGATGAATGTTTAACATGTCCGATGTTCACACTTCTACACAATCAGCCTTTATCCTCTGTCTGACCAACAACTTGAGAGCCTCAGCTAACAAATTAGCATTAACCAATCTCACTTTGAGGGATATGAGTATATTCAGTCACTATGTGATTGTAGTGTCATTCTGTAATACACTATTAGAAGTGGTTTAAAAAGGAGTCTGTGAATGATCTGATACCTTCTGGCGGCCTCTGTGCCATGACTCTGTGGTGAGCAGATGTGAGCAGTCAAGTAAAAACATAACAGTGTGTTTTTGAGTCCAAAATGGAGAGTGGACGCAAATTGTGGTTCTGTAAATACAGTCACACTTGGAAATGTCTAAATGAAAAAAGAAAAAAAATCAGCATCCATCCATCCATTCATTCAATTCAGTTCAATTTTATTTATATAGCGCCAAATCAGAAGAATCAACAGAAGTTATCTCAAGGCACTTTTCATATAGAGCAGGTCTAGACTGTACTCTTTAGATTATTATTATTACAGAGAGAGACCCAACAGTTCCCACCATGAGCAGCACTAGGTGACAGTGGCAAGGAAAAACTTCCTTTTAAGAGGCAGAAACCTCAAGCAGAGCCAGACTCAGAATGAGCGGCCATCTACCTTGACCGGTTGGGTTGAGAAAGAGAAGGGGGAGAGACGGGGGTAGAAAATAGTGACAGGAGAACTTAGCATAATGCAGATCCCATATAAAAATGGAAAATATAAAGTTACCTCTTTTGTATTATTGATAGTAAATACAATAAAGTAGTAAATGCAATAGTAACAGTAATACAAGAAGCAGCACAAATAATTTCTAAATATAACAGCAGGTGTTGAGTGGGGTTATTTGTGCTAATAACAACCAACCATGAGCCTCCAATTTATGATTGAAGCGGGCTTTATCATTCAGCAGATAAGGGTCAGTGCAGATTTGGATGGTCAAGAACATTTGGTTCACCTGGAGCTGACGTCTCTTATTTTTTCTCTTAAGAGAACATTAAGAGAAAATGTAAGAAAAATGAAAGAGAATGTTGCTGCACATTTTCCACTCTGTGCTCATTATATCAAACTGCTAGGGTAGTAATTATACTCACAGTGTGCTTATGACCTTATAATGCACCTATGCTGCCTTCTAAGCAGCACTTGAAATAAAGTGTGGCAAGCTTTTTTCCCTCTTGTTTGTGTGGTCTTGGTATCTGGCATACTTGCATGTGGAGTCGTCATCCATTTTTAGCAGTGTGACATCTTTCCCACCCACTCAGACCATGAGCCTACAGGCCCCATAGCTGACGTCAGTGTGCAGAGGCCCCACAGAGGCTTGTGGTGTGTTAGTGAGTGAGTGAGTGAGAGTGTGTGTGGGGTGGGGGGGGGGATGAGGGGATTAGAGACGGAAGGGTTTTTTCTAGAACTCCCATCTTACTCACAGCCTGGCTCCTTGTAGCTCAGTCAGTGCTCTGTTGATTCAGAGGAGAGGTGCAGCTCATCCCACAAACCACCTAGAAGCAGTTTAGTCACACAAAGAGCTGCCTGGACTTTTACAGAGCTACAGCTCTGTACAGATGTACATTTTAATACAGTGGCAGAACCTTTAGTCTGTTTACTGTGTAGTTCATGCTCTGTCAAAACTAGTTCTTAAGACGTGTTTATATTTGATCCAGAGTCGGTTTCATGTACAACAGAAGTTAGCACTGATCTAACATGGTCTGATGCATCATCAAACTAAAATGTGAAAGACGACTGTTTCCCCAAACTCTTATATCTTGTTGGTGCCACAGTTTGAACCATGTTGGTTTGATCCTCTGTAGCTCCAACTACAGTGTTTCCAGATGTCCTCAGTCTGACTTTCACAGCAGGAAGGTTCAAAAACTCATAAACTCTGTAATATTAAGCCTCGATATGACAGCTGTGACGATATCACATTATTATATATATTATTATTTATTATTCAGGATATTCTAATCACATAACAACAATGGCAAAAACATACAAATATATAATATATACACCATATTATAGTAATGTGATACACTTCTTGTTACAGATAAAAATAGAAAAAAAACTACACAACTACTACAGTGTACCACCCTGAACTTGGAGGTATAGGTCAACAGTCTTTAACCAATGGCCAGAAGAGAGGAAACAGAGCATGACAGCAGGACAGCAGCACAAGAGGAGAGCTGAAGATAAGGACTGACTCACAGTGTGTGTTATAGACAGGAGGGCTGAATCACTGCAGATTAAGGGCCCCAGGAATTACAATCCCCAGGTTTCAAGAAGTCCATTCCAGCTCTGAGTGTCAAAGGTCAGGACCAAACTGATTTATCACATCTGCACAGTTCTTAGCAGCTGCATGTCATGAACATATCCAGTATTTTTAGCAAACACAAACAGTTTGTTCAGTGAGTAATATTGCATTTGCTGTAACTCTGAGGCACAGCGGTCAGTGCTGCTGTCATGTTGACAACTAAGTTAATTTAACTTTTAGTGTTTTTATCCTGGGTTGTGCTCCAGTTTTTTAATAGTAAACTGAATCAGTGCAGTTTTATTTGTTTGTTTGTTTGTTTGTTTGTTGTAAACATGTTATGTTTAGGTTGTTTTATAACAGAATAACACTGACCATCTCACAGCTTCATCAGTGAACGTGGTTAAGGGGCAAAGTTGTCTGAAGTTTGGACAGGATTACACTTCTCACCATCAGGGTCTTTGTCTGCCAGTGAGTCTTATGTCTAAAGCACCACTGTAAATGAAACAAACACACAGGACAATGGAAGGCCAAGAAAGAAGGAGAGGTGTGAGATTCTTTGTGCATCACATGTGAGTGCAGCATGAGTGGAGAGTTGGTTGGTTGGAACATCTGGGAGAGACAGCGCAGCTGGGCTGTGCATGTAGCATCAAGCACACGGTCCATCTCAAGCTACAATCAAGCATTGTTATACCTCCTCTCAGAAGAGGATTGTTCTCTGTCAGAGCACTCAGAAAGAGGACTCTCAGAGATCAACTTGGCCCTCTTGATTCTCATCACGGTGAGGGTGGTGAGAGGTAGGAGGTGGAGGGGTAGCCAGAGTAGCTCCAGGTACAGGTCTGTATGGGAGATGGACCACATTATAGATTATTATTGCTTCAGTGTGTTTATACCTAAACTTTCTTCCTATCCCACCCCCACTGTAATCACTTTGTTCTGGGATGCTCAACACTTATTTTCAGGGTTAGTTAGTGTGTGTGGTGATGTAGATTAATGTGATCAGCAGTCAGCGATCATTAGACTAACACCAACCAGTACAAACAAAAGTCAGTTATGGTTTCAGCACTGCATTTTGTGTTGCTGTCAAAATCAAGTTCAATTCAATTCAATTCATTTTATTTATATAGCACCAAATCAGAAGAATCAACAGAAGTTATCTCAAGGCACTTTCATATAGAGCAGGTCTAGACCGTATTCTTTATATTATTATATTTACAAAGAGAGACCCAACAATTCCCACTTTAGTGATTTTCATGTTGTAGTGTAAACTGAAAGATCACAAAATCCTCTGTACATAAATTCTTTAATCCTTGGGCTGAAAAAAACTCACTATGTCAAAATGTGTGAGATTTACCTTATCTCAGATACTGGCCAAATGCAGATAAGCATGGTGCCCAGAGGATATATTCAAATGTTCCCAGTGACCTTTGACTTTAACTTCAGCACCACAACAATTACCACTTTCACGTATCAAACTCTGTTGGGCAGGTGTCATGAAATTTATCAGGCACATTAATGCTCACCAGAGGACGAACAGTTTCCATTTTGGATCCACATTTCCTCCAGCACTGAAGTGAAAGACTATGGATTGAAGACACGGCGTGTTGATCAGTGAATGTTAGAGGTGATATGTGTGTTTCTGTTTCATGAGCCCACTCAGCGGAGACCACGCGAGCAGAGCCACACAGCCAAACTAAAATGGATCTTGCTGCAGTAATTATTAAAACGGTAAAGGTGAGTGTGTTTTAAGTGAATTTGGAACAGGTGTCCGACCATGACTAAGAAGAGACGAGTGAACAGACAGCAGACAGAGAGGCCCACTGTGTCTGCCACCTTCAACCACTTTTCAAATTCTGCAGTAGAAGCTTTGTTTGTTAAGATTTGGTCATGTTTCAGTCAGTGGGTCAATTCACTTCATTTAAGGATTGAAACCCAGTAAGAGAAAGATAGAAACAGGTTTGTTATCTTGTATGGAGGAGAAACATCAGGTTCAGGTTTTACAGAAGAATTGTCCTGTTGACAGTCAGCATTGACAACAGCATCAGATCTGCTCAGTGTTCCTCTGAGTGTTTCCCTGTATTATGGACTGGAGAGTGTGAGTAGTTGACAGAGTGATGCTGGCAGCTAATGTCGCCTCGCTCGTCTGTTTCATATTATCCTTGATGCTCACTTAACCGAGCTGCCTTTAAAAGGCATTTGGTATTTTATATGCTTTTGACCCCAGGACACGTTTTTCATTGGAGAGAAAGCTGTTTTTTTCTCTCTAATTTGAAATGCTTGATCTTCAGCACAAGTGAAGCAGCAACAACAGAGGGCTACATTTATAGTGGAAACGTATGCTTTATGATTTCTATTGCACACCTCAGAGGAGCATTCAAAACTCTGCCCAACCCCATATCCATCTGGGAAGTGTTTTCACTTTCATCTGAGGTGAGCAGGGGCATGGCAGGCAGATGTTTTCGTCCCCTCCATCCCACCCCCGACCCCAAGGCATTCAGCCATGATGTATAGATCCTCAGTGTGCAGGATGGCACAACTAGTCAGAGACAGAGACAGATTCAGTCTATCAGATCAGATGACTTGTTATCACCAGAGCTTGATTTCCAGCTCTCATCACTTCAGGCTGTGTTAAGACTGTTGACAATGAGGTAAGACTAACAAGGACTTTGTCTCTAGAGGAATATACTGATGCCATTTTCAGAAATATTTTTCCATATTCAATGATTTGAACATGGCAGAATAAATTCCATTCACCTCCACTGTACTGGGTGGAGGCAGAGATCTCAGACACAGGTGGACTTAATGAATTGCCAATACAAAAACAGCAGCCTGCAGGTCCAACTGCAGTCTGTTGTAGACCTGCAGTCTGTGATTGATCAGAGAATATCAGCACACAGGTTTAATCATAGTTTAGCTTTTGAATTCATGCTGAAATCACAGTGTACCTTCTATCACAGAATCCTGTGGTTGGTCTATTTGCTTTCACAGACAGACAAACCACAGCAGAGTCCCTTCTTTTCATTCATTCTCAATCTGGTTGTCTGACTGACAGCTCTCTCACCACAGTTCATT
This sequence comes from Lates japonicus, assembly GCA_033238685.1. NCBI lineage: Eukaryota > Metazoa > Chordata > Actinopteri > Centropomidae > Lates > Lates japonicus. Next base: position 1,031,852 of record BRZM01000006.1, on the reverse strand, counting down.
TTAACTGACCAAAAAGGTTAGGTGTGAAACATCGAAATCACCAGACCCCTTTACTGGGGCATGTGCTGCAGTGCCCCAATAAAGGGGTCCTTCCTGTGGGGCTGAGGGGGGGCAGTAGGCCCCTGGGGAGTATTCGGTGTTTAAGGATAAAGACAGATGTGTTGATACTCGTCTCTCACGGCGTCTGACTCAGTGACCTGTCTGAAGACTCTCCGTTCTGCTGGACTGTGTGGTGGGTGAGAAGTTTCTTGTCCTCCACTGACAAGGGCTGATTGAGTGGAGATGTATTTGTTGAACGTCTGAATACTGCTTCACAATTTGGTGACATGTGGGAGTCCACCTGCCTGTCCAGAACATACATAGAGGAGCTGACCTTTAGCAACATCAGTCTGTGTCTGGGTCTGAATCTCAAGGATTCTCACATTCACACACACAAAATGTCCACATGTGATTCACTGTTCACAAACTACAGCAGCCATATTACATTACAAACTTTTTATACACTGATTGTATTTCAGTGCAGTTTGTTACTGCATCTTTTCACCCTCTATTTTTTTGTTTATTTATTATATTTATATATGCTTCTGCAAAGCAAATTTTGTTGTACTAAATATGTGTAATGACAATAAAGGTGAAGAGATGAAACCAATCAGGAGCTGAATTTATCATTATGTCCTGGTTATGTCCTGGTCACTGACTCCAACCATCCACAGTGTGCTGGATGAGCTGCCACTGAACCAAATGTAGGTTAAATCAACACACAGGGACTTTAGCATATTCAGCAGACACATGGTGACACCTGTTGGAAAACAAAGGTATAACAGCCAATTATCAGGGTGCTCTCCAGACTTTGTATTGGATGATCCACACAGCTTATGATTCAGGATTTTTAGAGAAATATTGTCTAGTTGACCCAGATCAGAAATAATTGTAATGCAATGTGTGCAGAGGCAACGCATCATCAACATCAGTCCTTCAGCCCTGCTGTTCGCACTTCACTCATCTCATCATTGTACAACAAACAAAACCAAATTGTGGTGGTATGCTGGTGAGCCTCATAAGGTAAATAACCACCAACACAAAAAGCAATGTATTTGAAGGCCCATCGGTTCAATGCCTCTCACTCTGCAGGAGACTGGAACTTGCCTCAGTGCTGCTGATGGGCCAGCACTTTCCTGCCAAGAGAAAGAAGAATAAAAACCTTCCATTTTCCTCTATAGTTTGAGGCTTCATGTCGTTCTGTCCCTTCCTGACTTTGCCTTATGTGGGGACCCTAGGCTCTTCCCTGTGGGCTGTTGAAAGGCATTCAATCACCCCCCCTGTCACAGACTGACTGCCTCTCCCTGTGGACTCCTCTCCCTCCCTGGTGACCTCAGTAGCTCTCTGACAGCAATGGGCCGAGCCTGACTGACAGATCAGCTCTGTGGGGGTTTTCTGCACATCTTCAACTTGAGCCTCCGTCAGGAGAGAGTTCCGCTCCTGTGGAAGACATCCTGTGTAGTCCCAGTTCCAAATACTGCACATCCCAGTGAGCGGAAACACTTCAGGCCAGTAGTCCTAACCTCTCACCTGATGAAGACAATGGAGAGGATCGTCCTGAGCCACCTCCGACACCTGGTGAGTGATGTGATGGATCCCCTGCAGTTTGCCTACAGACCTGGCATTGGTGTGGAAGACGCTGTCATCTACCTGCTGCACAGATGCCTTTCACACCTGGAGAACACTGCAAGCACTGTGAGAGTCATCTTCTTTGACCTCTCCAGTGCATTCAACACCAACGCCCTGTACAAGAAGGGCCAGAGTTGTCTCCACCTGCTGAGAAGACTGAGGTCCTTCAGAGTGTGCAGGTCACTGCTAAGGACTTTCTGACTCTGTGGTGGCCTCTGCCATCTTGTATGCAGTGGTCTGCTGGAACTGTGGATGCTCAGAGAGAGACAGGAAGAGACTGAATAAGCTGGTCAGATGTGCCAGCTCTGTCCTGGACTGCTCTCTGGACTCCATTGAGGAGGTGGGTGAGAGGAGGATGTTGGCCAAGCTGACATCTATCATGGACAACCCCTCCCACCCCCTGCATGAGACTTTGGGAGACCTGAGTAGCTCCTTCAGTAACAGACTGCTGCATCCGTAGTGCAAGGAGCGCTACTACAGGTCATTTATTCCAACAACCATCAGACTGTACAACACCAGTCTGATTCAACAATTAACCTGCACTCTGGACTCCACTTTCTGGTCACTTTACTTGCACATACTTTTTCATCTACTCATCTATTTATCACCATTTTCCTATATTACAAACTGCACATTTATGTTTATTACAGAGTTTGTTTGTTTTTTACCCTCCTGTGCATTTTTTATAATATTAATATTTTTATATTTTATTTTTTATTTTTTGTCACTCTTATTTCTTGCTGCTGTAACATGTAAATTTCTTATCTTATCTTATCTAACTCTCCAAGTCTCCTGTAGACTCCCATTAGTTGAAACAACTCAAACTGCATCCAGTTTTGGACCAGGTTTGGGAAACAATGAATCCAGTACCTAATACTCAGTGTTAAGGCTACTACAAGTAACACGTGACTATGTCAGGCCTTTTATTGGATGGTGGAAGGATATCTCACATTAGCTGCTGAGAGGCACTCTAGTTACCAGAGTGGACTGAGAGAGATCATAAAGCACAAACAGACCAAGTGTTTTTTTTAAGCTCTTTCTCATTAATATTTAATTTCATCCACCATTTCACCAGGTTAGTTACTGTAATATCAGGATCATTCCAATATTTCATTCAAATTTTTGAACATCTGCATTGCAGCATATTTGAGGTCAGAATGTCTAAATTAAACATGACAAGATCTTCATAAAATAAGAGAATATTCAGCTTTCGCTCCAGTGAAAATAACTTCTTTGTGACGTTTACACTCTCTTTGCTTCCTCTGCCCTTATAGCAACTTTTCTCACATCTCTTTTTTGTAATAATACCCAGTGTTTCCCCTACCATTGTCTTGGCAGGGTGGCCCGCCCCACCAACTGGTGCCCCAGCCCATCCAAGAATGGCAAGGGGGAAAAAAAAAAAAGAAAGGAAAGATCATTTCCGTTTGTGTTTCACTCCCCGCTTCCCGTTTAACGTGCATCTCCGTGTAGTGTCCGCACACAGGAGCAGAAGAGCCGCAGAGAGGACAGGTGGACAACTCGCCACATGAAGTGCAAGAAAAGCTCTGACAAGTGTTGCCTGTGTAAATCATAGATGGACAGATGTTGACCCTAAACCCTAAACGTTTTGACATATTGAACATTGTGCCTTCATTGGCAGCGCTTCACCACAGCACTGTAAACTGTTTCTGCTGCCCACTAGTAGATAAAATGGAAAAACACAAGAAGAGCAGGTTACTGTTGTTTGAAGAGAACAGCTGATTCAACGTGTCTGTGTGTAAATAAAAACCAAAATCAGACACATCCTCTGCCAATCATTTATATATTTTTACATTGTTCCTTAAATATGTCAATAAAAAGATCCCACCCTTTAAACATTCATGTTCCTGAGCCCTTCAACTCTCCAACATGAATCCAAAAAACAAAAAAGATTAAGAATAATTGACAGAGTTCAAAGCAAGTAAAATCCCACAGTCTTTGTATCCTGTCTTGATTCCACTGGGTTTACAGTTCAGAGGAACAACCCTGGGGGTAGGGGGTGGGGGGGTACAGCACCAGGATATTTGGATGCTGGACTGAGGACTGCTGATATTGTCAGTGGAAGGCCATGCGAAGATGGGTCCAAGCTCAGTCAACCCTTGTATGACTTACACAAATCCTGGAAAGAGGTTCTGTAGGAGGAGGATGGCTCCCACCACCATGAGGCCACAGAGGAACAGCACCAGCCACACAGGAAATGATCCTGGAGGAAATACAAGACACAGGGACAAAAGATGAGGTGAGAGGGTCTGAGGTTAGGACACATGGTCTGATGATGATGGTGCAGGACTTACTTCTGTTGGGGACAGCATGTACTTGACAGCGACTGTCCAGAGCTACACTCAACATGGCTGTTTCATTATTCCCTCTGATGTTTCTTCCTTTCAGGGAGTCAGGCAGGAAGGCCAGGTCTGTCACAACAATGCCGTGGCACTCCTGTACATAATACAGTTTCTACACACACCAAGACCAACAGCAAGTTAGCATTGTACATCAGAGCTACACCTGTAAGTTTGAGATGTGTGTCTGCACTGTCTTTACCTGCAGGGAGAAAGCAATGTAGATAGCTACCGATCCTGTTACAGTTCCAAGGCCAAGAAATGTTCCAGAGTCACTGTCAAAGACAAGATAACATTGCATTATACATACAGCAGTGTATCCTCAAAAGTCTGATGAAGCTTTCCAAACAAAATGAGCTTAGGTTCTTTAAGAGAACAATGTAAATGTGACCAGTGTTCCCCTACTGTCCAACTGAAAACAGACCACTTGGGTCCACACCGGTGGTTTTTCACAATCAGATCAACAAATGCTGACAACTTAACATTACATCCATTTCCCATTTCATACAAGTGGTACTGAAATCTTTAAATGTGTTTTCTATCCTCTGGGAGCCTGCTGGTTTCACTTCATCTTAGTACACTATCAAAATCAGCTCACGTCTGCACTGTTTCTCATTAAAGTTACTTCATTATAGTCATAATAGTGTTAAAATTACAGTGGTGCATTCACGTGCTGAGGTGAAGGTCTGACAAACGAGAACAACTGCTGCACTGTATCAGGCTGAGTAAACTGAGGAGGAAATGGTGGAGAGGCAGAGATACAGGGAGAAGAGACACTGCTGCTACATCCTCATATCAACCACAACACCAACCTCTGAACCAGCTGAAGAAAGACAAGAAATGACAAGAAACCAAAGTACATCAATACTAAAGAAATGTTTTGATAGTTTGTCCAGCAGACCGAAGTGATAACCTACTTTTTGGTTGTTTTGGTTGGTTGTTAAAAAATATAGACAAAAACTAATTTTGGGAAACCAATCAAAAATGTATATCTATGGCAATGGCTGTGTTAAGAAAATTAATATCAGCCAGTATATCATGATCAGATTTTTATGTCTGTGTCAGCCATTTTCTGTAACTTTCTGAAACCAACAATCCAACATTCACACCCACTCAACACCATGACTGCTCAGCTGTGAGGAGGTGAGAAAGGTCATTGATCTTTTTCTCTTTAGCTCTGTCTTCATTAGTTTCACCTTTTTGTGTTACTTAACAACTGAGTGTAATACTATGAATGTCTCCTGAAGAGACTGTCTGAAACTGTTACACCCATTGGCTCTGCACATAGGATTTCTTCAGAGGAAGAAACTTAACAAATATCACCAGACTTACCCTTTACATGGTCAGAAGAACAGAACTGTTTTGGCATCACTACCAAAACTTAATAACTAACATCAGACACCAGAGTTTACTGTTTACACGCTGCAAATACAGAAAGAACGGCACTTCTCCATTGCACCCTCTTAACCTGATAATGATCATCAAATAGGGACTCTTCCAACATATGGGCACAGAGATACCAGCTACTATATAAGAAATTGTGGTTTTAACACAGACACAAACAGCTTTCCATTACCCACCACCAAGCTCACACAATATAGGCTGGATGAGCCTGGACCAGTCCTCTCTCTCTCTCTCAGTATTGATTCATACGTTAATACGTTACTAACGCGATATCTTCCCTTTCTCGTAGTCTTGTGCTCTTTTGCCTCTCTCCTCTTCTGTCACTTTCTGCAGGTATTTTTGCCTCAGGAGCTGTAGAGTCAGATTTGTGATGACAGGCCTCCTGCTGCTCCTACAACCCTGCTCAACACCTGCTGCTATACCTAGAAAGTATTAGTGCTGCTTCTAGCATTACTGTTGCTTGTAATCACTATTTTACCTGTCACTACTATGATTACTACTATTGTAGTACTGATACCAATTTATATTTTTATATGGAATCTGCATTATGCTATGCCTTTTAAGAAGAATGACTCCTACGCTGTCAAACCTCTGCTCAAGTGTCTTGATGACATGAAGGCCTGGATGGCTTTTAAATTTTTAACAAGCAAAAGACAAAAGTAATGGTTTTTGGTGGCACCTCTGGGGTTAAATTTGACTCAGACCTTAAGCTCGACAGTCAGATCAAGGCTGTCATTAAATCAAGCTTTTTTCAGTTGAGGCAGCTGGCCAAAATTAAGCCTCACGCCTTTGTTACCACTCTGCTGGATTACTGTAATGCACTTCATGTGGGGGTTAGTGGGTCCTCCATTGCTCGTCTCCAGCTAATACAGAACGTCGCTGCACGTCTTTTAATTTTTTATTTTTAAAGATGAGTCTATCAGCACCCATGGTAAATGGACTGCACTTATATAGCACTGATCTAGTCATGTCAACCACTCAAAGCACTTTTCACCACAGTTAACACATAATATGAACTTATTAGTTACCTGACTGCCAGACTGGAGACAACCTCAGTGCCACAGGGAGCTGTCAGCATGGGCAGAAAGCTCTTGCCGTCCCACTTGGTTAGGTAGCAGGGAGGAGGTCTTCTGTCTCTTTTATGGGGGATCTGGACTGTGTAAAGCCTCAGTGCCTCTTTTTGGTCCTCTACCTTTCCAAATCTGAAACAAATGAAAATACGACCATGTACAGTCACTGTCACATCATCCACATGCATATGATGAGGTGAACAGCTGGGCTGCTCTTTCACAGAAGAAGAAACCTGCAAGCCATATATCGATATGTCTTCTCAGTCATTTGAGGCACCGTTTCATGCCATTTCAGACCCATAGCCAACTGGTTGCCACTCCATACACTGCAAGCAAAGTCCCGGCCAACAGTCACAAGGTGCTGCATGAGAACAGAACATACTGATCATTACGAATGAATCAATATGTCTGGCATTATTTAAATATTCTTACCAAAAGGTGTTAATGTTTTACCTTGTTCCCTGAACTCATATCCAAGTCTTCAATCTCCCCTTCATGTGCTTTGAAGTCAAACTTCTTCTTCAGTGATGGAAACTGTACAACAGTCAAGAGCAAACAAGCCAAGTCAAGACATCTATGCATATGTTATATCTCATACATTTGCTTTAAGATGAACAATAGAATCGAAAACACATTAAAATGATCCAGATATGTCATCCTTGTATTTTGTCAGTTTCCCCCATCCTTCCTTTGGGTCATGGGGGGCATTCTGTTAATCTGAAATCATGACACACTCCAACAAAACATGACAAATTCCTCTTTACCTCAATTATTAACACATCAAAACTCTCCAGTATGGTACAATCAGTCCCATTGTAGCAGGTCAGTCAGTTTGCAACAGCTGGTGATTTACAAAGGTTTATGTACTACATTTAGCATCTACCTTTTCACTTTCTAATAAACAGTTTGGGATAAAGTGGACTTGTTTAAAACTGTCTAAGGACACTTATGTGGTCACCCTGTGCCCTCTACGGTAAAACTGTCTAACACAGTCATCGTATCCCCAGAACTCAGCAATTACGCTCTTCTCTTCTAGTCCAATAAAATGTGATCAATAGCACAGAGGGCCAAAAGATATGTTTTAAAAAACTGTTCTATTTCCTTTTCTTGTTGTTACTGTTGGTGGTAGACACTGTACCTTTCAGAAACAGGACAGTGATCTAAAAATGAAAAATAAAACATGAAGGAGTGAGAAAAGAGGACAATGTCCAGGTTTCTACAATCTAAAAAAAGGGCCAAAAATATCTAGTTAATGGGTGGGGGCACAAAAGGCCATTTCTGGACAGGCAACCAGGACCTCATCCACTCATGCACTTCTCATCACCCAGGACCTCAAGTGGGAGCTAAACATCGGCTCCCTCACCAAGAAGGCCCAGCAGAGGATGTACATCCTGTGGCAGCTGAAGAAGTTCAACTTGCCAAGGACAATGATGGTGCACTTCTACACCTCCATCATTGAGTCCATCCTCACCTCCTCCATCACCATCTGGTACACTGCTGCCACTGCCAAGGACAAAGGCAGACTGCAGCGTGTCATCCAGTCTGCTGAGAAGGTTGATCGGCTGTAACCTGCCTTCCCTCCAGGACCTGTACACCTCCAGAACCCTGAGACAGGCAGGAAAGATCATGGCCGATCCCTCCCATCCTGGTCACAAACTTTTCAAGATACTCCCTTCTGGCAGGAGGTTGTGGTCCATCAAAACCAAGACCTCACGCCACAAGAACAGTTTTTTCCCGTCTACAACTAGGCTCCTCAACAAGATCTAAGTCCCCCCCACCCACACACACACCCCACATACACAGACTGTCACAGACTCCTGTTCCAGCATAACAGTTAATAGTAAATTATTACATCTGAAAAGCTATAACCAGCTAATCTGTCTTGGTAAATTACTTCAACTGTTAATAAATAATGACAAAGTGTTACTAAGGGATCTATCACCTTATCATTTCAGCACTAGGTAGATCTTTGGTGGGCAGAGCATTTACACTGGCTCACACACCAACATCCACTTTACATCCATACTCAAAGTGAAAAGTGAAAAGCACAAGTAGACAGTCTTTACCTCCCAGACTCGGATGTGTCCGTCTGTGCCTCCTGTCAGCAGAAGGCTCAGGTCAGGACTGAACCTGACCACCTTCTGGAGAGGGTCCTGAGGGTTCAGGTCTGACTGCACTTCAGCCAAACCAGTCACAGAGATGTGAGCTGTCTCATCCTTCATATCTGACATATCTCCAGACGCTGCAGCTCCATCCTGTCCACCTTTGTCTCCTTTCCCAGCTCGTCGTCTGGCACTACCCTGCTGCACACTGTTCCCTACTGCACAGATGAAAAAGAAGCCCGAATGGGAAACAAAGGGGGTTTGAGAAATAAGTGACAAGATTAGATGTATATGAATAGAGTTGATATCTGCTTTGTCTTATAACCCATGCTTTGAATAATTACACCTCTGTTGTACCAAAATGTTGTGGCTCTGAGAAGCTCTTATGGCCACATTTTAGTCAGAGTCCTAAATAACTGATGCACAACACTGACATTTTGTGAACTTCTGACAGCAAGTAATTTCTCTAACACTGTTATGGATACTCTCTAATTTAATCCACTCTAAACTGGTTAGTATCTGCAGATTCTAATCTGATTTTAAAACTCTTCACTGTGTGTGTATTAATATATAAAAATTAGAATACTGGAAGTTCTACAATTCCTGTAATCCTGGTTTTTACCTTTTCTCTATGGACCTGACCTTAAATTACCTTCTCTCCATTTGCCTAACCCCAAAGTGACCCTGTTATACAACCACAGCTGGCCTTTTTCCTTTTTTCTAAAAAAAAAACTGGTAAATAGGCCTAGGAAGTGCTAAGTATCAGCTGATAAGTAGGTCTGGGAATCCTGAGGACGCACCAGAAAGGGGTGTGATAAGCGTGTAGCCGTGCTCAATGTGAGGCCAGGTGTGCTTAGAAGTGTCAAGATTGCAACACATAAACTTCAATGTAGTTATGTTTAGTTTTTTTGAAAAAGGCTCTGTTTACTATAAAACAAGGCTCCTGGGGGCTTTTCTCCAGTCTACGCGGACTCAACCCGGGGGGCCTCGTTTACTGAGTGTTACTATTTGTGTGACTACTCAATAAACTACGTTGCATCAGGTTTTGCTCATCTCCAGTGACCTTTTTGAGTGTTGACTCTACGAAACTTTGAAGAAGAACAAAGAAACAATGGGTTGTGGCTCAGGTCTTTAATTCTGGCCCAAACCTGAGAACCTGAGACTCAACAGGCATCAGGGGCATAGCACTGGAATGGTTGAGGTCCTACTTAGCAGATCGAACTTTCTATGTTAGCCTCGATGACTCTGCATCCAGCACTGTTCCTCTCTCATGTGGCATACCACAGGGCTCAGTTCTAGGCCCTCTTCTTTTCTCCCTCTATTTATTGCCACTTGGTTCCATACTTAGGAAACATGACATTTCATTCCACTGCTATGCAGATGACAGTCAGTCCTATGTGCCTCTTAAGAATGACTCCTACACTGTCAAACATCTGCTCAAGTGCCTTGATGGCCTAGATGGCGTTAAACTTTAACAAGAAAAAAGTAATGGTTTTTGGTGGCGCACGTCTTTTAACGAGCACACGAAAGCATGAGCACATTTTTATTTTAGCCTCACTCCACTGGCTGCCTGCACATTTTAGGATCCATTTTTTAATTATTTTATTTGTTTTTAAAGCTCTAAATGGTCTTGCCCCACCCTACCTCTCTGAGCTGCTACTCCCTTATACACCTACCTGTTCTCTCAGGTGTATTCGCTGTTGCAGCTCCAAAATTGTGGAATGTTTTGCTGCAGCACATAAAACAGGTCTCCTCACTATCTATTTTTTAAAATCTTATTAAAACCCAATCCTTGGCTTTCGACACAGTGATTTTGTGTATACATAATTAGCCTCGAGTGAGCTGTGTTTTTAATGTATTTTATATATTTATATTTTTAGTAATTGTATGCATTTTATTGTATTGTTTTTTGTAATTTTTTTTGTAGCTTTTCTGTACATCACTTTGTCCCTCTGTGGGTTTTTAAAGCACTTTATAAATAAAGTTGGATTGGATTGGATTTTTAAAAAAACATGCTCTATGGTAAATGAAGATGCAGACTTATGTACTTGCAATCAACAAATGAGTCAGTGTCATATCAACAATACATGCAGCCTGTTTTTTCATGACAGCAGGTTTATGTCAGATTGTAGCAGTAAGCCTCACCATCTTTGACAGCAGTTTTGCCTCCCTCTTTCTGTGTGCAGTGTTGAAATCTCATCAGACAGCAGGTCCCATCCTGTCCTGCAGCAATTACACCATCACCTACAGCCAGGTTCATGGTGGCACGAGTGTCAGTGTCATGAGAGTGAAGGAGGCTGGCACTGTACTGATGTTCTCCAACCAGCTCCAGATCCAGGAAGTGCTGAAACATACAGTCATGACACTGCTACTGTTCTGACTGGTTTACACACTTGTAGGGAATCCAGATTTCTATTCACTGCAAGATGACTACATTTAAGTGTTTGTTTGGAACAGAAATGCAGTATGTAATTATATTATATTATGTATAATTCTATTATACATCTTAAAAAACACATTTAAAAACACAAAAAGACAAGCAAAGAGAGTGAAGACATCAGAAACACACTGCAAGAACAGGAAACGCAACCAAATTCATGCAACAAAACTAAATACACACAACACAACCACATACAGAACTGATGTTTTCTTCATGTTCTTGTATTTTGTCTGTGCATGTGTTTTCTTCAGTTGCAGGGTGTTGCACAACTCTCAGGGCCACTGTAATATTGTATTAAAACAACTAAACACTTGATCCTCAGTACTTACCATAGCATTCTTTATGCCTGTCTTGGAGGCCCCTCCTCCTCCTGCTGTGATCACCAGCCCAGTTTTAGGGTCCACTTTAATGGAGTATAAGGGAAAGGGGGCTCTGTACAGATCTGGGACCCTCCTCTTCCCCATTGTTGCTGTGCAAGTTACTCAAATCACTCACAAGCCTTCATAAAATTGCTGTATTCAACCCCACCTGTGGAAAACAGAGAATGTAAGTTTATGTGTGACATCCTCCAATGATGTAGAATTTATGTGACATCAACTATTAAATACAAGCAATTCCCATCTGGAACTGTCCAAAACACTCCAAAAAACCCAAGTGGAGGCTGGGTTTGTGTCTGCTGAAACAGATCATTACCACTACATTACTATTTGGCATATATTGTACATCAACCATTGTCTGTTTGCAGCATCTCCAGAGTGAGTGAATGGGAGTGAGTGAATAGGAGAAATATTCATAAAATGGAAAAGTAATGTGAGCAGACAGCTGCCCCTCTGAGCTTTTCTATGGGATCCCCCTAACCATCTGCCATGCAGTGGAGAACTTTCATGGAGGAGGGATTGTTGCTTTGCACTGTATTGACTTGAGATTTTTGTACCAACTGTGCTTATTTCCAGCACTAACCCCGCGACAGTCTACCACCATCTATGTGGAGTAACTTGCTGTACAAGCCTCAGTGAAATATTTCTGCATGAGATGACAAAGCTCTGTGTGTATAGACCGTGAGACAGACTGCTGGCTCAGTGTGTCTCATGGATGTCCGGGCGATGAGTACAGCAGGATGTCCAGTCAGTCCTCTGTTTTCTGCCCCACCACAACAGGCTACATAGGAATAAAAACTGTTCTGTTATCATTACAAATGTGAGAAGATGTCCGTGTTAAAGTGAAACCGCTAAGTGCAGCTGACATGTCCGTATAGTTTTGCTAGCTGTGATAGCTACAGTTAGCCCTGCAGCCTGCCAGCCTGCTAGCTCTTACCGGTGATTTCATCACAAGTCTCCTACCTGTGCAGCTGGTCCGGTTAGTGTTGGGTTGCGGTTTTATCATATAGCTAAGTACTATTTCAGATGATTTCGTGGTGAGCTGTCAATGGCAAAGGTCTATGACATAGAGGAATAGCTAAGACCTAGCGGCTAAATACAACCAACAGCCACTTCCCTACCTACACGTCAGCAGCGTATGACAGCGCACCCTGCGTTCTGACGTCACTGCAAAAACGCTGTTTGCGTGTTGTTTTTAACTATGTAATGAAAGTAAAAATCTGTGTTAAACGGTACTACGACGATGGTTAAGATGTCGGTAAATTAAGTCGGTGTTAACTAAATCGGAGTTAACTTAAGCGCGTGCATAAAACGGGCGTGCACAGTATCTCTCAGATGAAGAGCGCGCGTTACTTCTGTCGGTTTACGAGGAATTTAAAGAGACTCTAGCGACACAATGTAAAACCGCGACTGCCAACAAAGCCAGGCTGGTCGCATGTTCTCTGGGTTCTTAATCTGTAATATGAGACGTAAGGACATGGAAAATATGTGATGATTTTTCGGATACTTGGATTACAGACAACACGTGGGTCACGTCTGAAAATGAGCTGTTACTCACTGTTAATGATGTTCTGCCTGGAACACTCAGGCTGTATATGTATGAATGTAATGCTGTTATGTTCAGTATGAACTTCATGTTAACAGTATTTCGGTCTTTAGACAACCCCCGTCCTACGGGGTCAGCCTCTCTCAGTCGTTGTGCCAATATCGATTGGTTTTTCCAATGTCTGTTTGAAATGTCATGTTTTGTTAAATGTTGTAGTGTTTTGTGACTGGTCGTTGTGCGTTGACCTTCAGGGCCACTATAAAACACAGTAAACAAAGTAAACTTCCTAGAAATAATATTTAGTGCACCACCATTCAACCATATAATCATATTTTGCCAGATTTACTATCAATACAAAGATAACATGAAAAATTCTCCTGAGAGGAAGAGTTACTATAATATTTCCAACTATATTTATCATTTGAGCATTTGTCAATAGCAACGTCAACTGTGTCAAAGTTCCCCTTATTTCCTTTTACAGCTGTCAGACTTCCCCAGACTTGTCATCACAAAGTGCTGTTTGTATGTATCTACAAATCCATACAAGAATACTAAAGTTGTGGGTAGGCCACACAGACTACAATACAGCCAGGCTGTAATAATAGGTCTTTCTGTTTTCACGTCATTTGACACACCTTCATTTACACATGTACACCTCACCCAGTTACAAGGGTTTGGGTAATCCATCATCTTTAAGTAAAGGCAAATCATATTCTTGAAGTCTTTGTGAAAATCAAAACTTCACAGTGAAAAGTGTATGGTTGACGGCACTGAGTATTACGTATTTCTGTGTCCCTGTCACCAAAAATACATGCAAGTAAAAATGTTAGCCATTTATCGAGGGGTCTAATGGAGCCGTAGAGGTCTGACAGTCTGTGTTATGTGTTCACAGACATACAGGGTACAGTGAGAACAAGTGACGTTGCCATTTTGGTTAAAAACTGGGGGACATTAAATTTGTTAGATTTGAAATGGTCTTGTATATGCAAGAGAATACATTTTTCATTTACACGTAGAAGTGAGACAAAGCACCCTTCACCAAATTCACAGCTATTTAAAATCTTCAGTAATATTGGCTCAGTACATTTACAGAAATAATGAATGCTTTTTAAATGAATTAAATTTGTATTTATTGCATTGAAATAAACTTTATACATTGTAAAACTGATCAGGTGTGTCCTGTGTGACTGAATGTTTTTCATGTTGCAGTCTGTTTTAGTTGATCACTCTTTACATCTGAATGTCATAATCTGAGGTATCATCTGTCTGCAGCTTTGCACTGACAAACTCTCTTTTACCTCCTGCTTTGCAACATGGTTGGCTAAAACTAAGCTGATTGAAACTGTACCTGTTGTCAGGAAAACAAAGAGTTTGAATCTTCAGGTACACAGAGGATATCATGTCTTTCCAGGAAAGGCTGAAGTTTAAATTAAGCCACAAGTCACTGGTGTTGAAATCAAAGTCAAGTCATTTCAAATTCAGTGTGAAGCCTGACTGGAGTCTGACTCATTTCCTATGTCTCTCTGACATCTGTTCATTCTAGGCATGGGCCGGTTACTGGTTTCAAGGTATACCATGGTTTGAAAAAGTCAAGCCACTAATATTTTCTGTTATACCGTTCCTACGGTATAATAAGGTGGCCCTGAAGATCAAAACATTACAACTAGGGATGCATCAATACTACATTTTTTCAATCCAATTACAAGTACAAGTACTTACATTTGAGTACTTGCCGATACCTAGTACCAATATGAGTACTTACTAAAGCCGTTACACTTAGTACATTTACTTGAAAACATGTTGTAGATATTGTTTCATTCTCTGGCTGTAAGAAATTGCTGTGACTGACCCTAACCCTAACCCTCTTTGAACTCGGCGTCGTGTTGGTTTTTTAGATGTTTTATCAGATTGCTTGTGTTGAAAGTACTTGCTTTCGTCCCTCCTCTTGACAACTCTGCAGAGCATAATTTGCAGTCCGCTTTACTTTAGTCACCATCATCCACTTTGAAATACCTCCACACCGCCGACATTGCTCCCCCTTGCTCTCAATCAGCACCTGACCGCCCAACTGAACGTCACGCTTCCGTAAAGTGGTATCGGGTGCTGTAGTATTGGGACACTTTCATGAATACGAGTACGAGTACAGGAACAGGGTATCGGACAGATACCCGATGCTGGTATCGATATGGGTGCATTCCTAATTACAACATTCCACAAAACACTTCAGCTGCAGCTGGAGAGAGAGAGAGAGAGAGAGAGAGAGAGTCATTAAATGACTCGTCAAAGACTCCCTCGGGTCGTGTGCGGATTAACACAACCGCTGCCCCTCCGGTTCGTGCATGCAGTCAGCCCTGTTCAGGCTACCTGTATTCGTGATGGCAGAAAGAGGTGACACCCCTGAAACCCTGCAGCTGTAGCTGCTGATGAAATTGTGTTACTCTGTATATCTTTGTCAGCTCTTGATGTTCAAACATTTGTGTTTATGTAAAAGACTGTGTAGCTGCTGCTGCAAAAGGGAAAATGTATTTTATCTGTGGATCATGCAGTGTGAAAACTATTTTTGCAAGTGTGTCTTGCATGTGTTTCTTGGGCAATACCGACCCCTATTGGTAATTGTGTGAATAACCTTGAATGGGTATGCCGTGTTCACTTGACCGATTGCTAATGAAAAAGAGAACAGTAAGCACTGCAGGCGGCTAGCTCAGACACACACAGAGCAGCTGGTTAACAATGAAGAGCACCAGGGCAACTTTGAGAAATTGTGGCAAATAGTTTTTGGTTTGAGGGTGCACACGGTACATGTTTGTGTACTATTAGTGTATTCTAGTCTTTGTAAAGAATGATTGTGCTTGAGTGTTTACTTGTTCCAGTTTTCCATGGTGTTTTGGTGGGTGGCTAAAAGAAGAAATAAACACCAGTCAAACATCAGTCGGCGCGTCAATTACCTCTACCAGAATTTTTTGAAGTGCTATTTTTTTACAGAAAAGAATTTAAGTATTTATGTTCTGAGCTTGTTGAGCTGCAGGTTTAGGCTCACTTAGGGGGCTTATTGGAAAAATTACCTCAACATACACGTTTCCTAATGTTCCAAATATTCTGTGTTGTTTAAAAATAAAATAGATTGTGTTCAATGGAGAAAAAAAATTGTTTTTCTTCAGTTCATTCAGTCTAATTTGGTTATGTATCAGCATACAAAGGACAAAATGTTACTCATCAATAAACGATTGAAGGAAAATTTGTAAAAATGGTTTCACTGTTCCAGTATTTGTCTCCCTAAACACAAAACTGTTGGATGTCAAATGATGCATACTTTCATCCAAAACATAATCTGTCTCCTTCTGTTGAAGGAAACAGTTTATTAATTATAGTGCAGGCTGTTCTCTGTGGTAATCCATCTCCCACAGTAACATCATTAGGGGAATCCAGAGGTAAATTAATTACTGATGATGCATCCACAAGCCTGGTGACTCTCTGTGGACTGCAGAACATCTGAAACAAAAGTCAACATGACTCCTGAGACTGAGGGTGTCATGTTCCTCTCATGTTGTCTGTTCTCTTAATCCACAAGCACATCAGAGGCAAGTGAGTGTCTCTGTTTTTGTAGTGTGACCTTGACAGTCAGTTTGGACACTGTAGCTGGGAGATAATGTTAATGAAATTTTTCTGGTCGGTGGCCAAAAATCTGCATAATGATCAGAGGTTCACAGCAAGGCTTCAGTGGAACAATCAATACGGGCCTACTGGCAGTGTGGTGTCATTGAAAGGAGCTGGTGTCAGACAGGTTCCATGTGGACACATGAATGTACTCTTAAGTGTTTCTTAGCATTATGTAGCCACATCAGCTTTCAAGTGTCTGGAAACAACCACCAGAGAATAATGCTGAAAAATCAGACTCACCTCAAATACAGTGACGTGTCCACATTTACCATTATTTTCCTGTCTGACAATCACAAGCAAAGACCAATAAGAGCCCGAGATGTGGTGATGTTCAAACGGCTGCAAGTGGTTACTGGTGTAAAGCACTCTGCCAACCCCTAAGCGTCTGTTTCTATATTTTCAGCACAACTAATTTTTTTTACACAAAAGTTAAACATATGTTTTATTACAATGTAAGGCAATAAGAAATGAAAGAAAATACTACAAAATGGTGGGATTGTCTCTATGTATTATAGAGAGAACCAGATTAAACTTTAGCAGTAGTGAGTATAGTTATGTATTAACATACCACAATGTTCAGTGAATGTGCTGGTGCCAGTAACTATGCTACTTAAGTTATTTGAAAAGATCAATGTAATTGCTATGTACTATTTAATCCATTCTGTGAACAGATCTTTATCGTGTCAATTGTTCAGCATGCCATTTCTTAGACTGAGCTGACACATTCTCCCTCATAGAAGTAGCTTCTGAAGTCATAGATGATTTCATCTTGTGACATTTCCAAAAGGTAGCATACACCCTTAAGTGCAAGGACTTGCAGCCATAAAACCCCTAATCTAAACAACCTCTCAGTCTGTGCTCCATCTGAGCTAGTTGTATTCAAAGCACAGGAGGCATGGATTCAAGCTAAGCCCAAGAAAAGGTTTAAACTTGCTGAGGAACTGATGAAAACTCCACTTTCCCCTGATGACGTTCAAAGAATTCAAAGAGGTTCAGTCTCTGAATATGTGGTCTGATTAGAGCCTGGACAAACTCTTCGAAGCAGTTTTTGAGGATTTCTGCTCTACTGAGACAGCACCACAGAGTCAGTGCCGCATCTATCTACCTGAGGAGACTCTCGTCATAATTGGAGGTGACCAGAGCTCTAAAGACCTGTTGCAGCATCAGAGAACTCTGGTTTCGGAATTCCCTGAGGAATCATACTGGAATTAAAAAAAAAAAAAAAGCTATGGGAGAATTTGGGAGAAATCACAGATCCAGAAAGTTTAGTCATGACGTGGTGGAGCTCAAAGGATGCCAGGTGGAGAGCCTGGCTGAAATGCAGGAGGAGATGCTCTTCGTCCGTGGTTGTTCACTCATTCATAATCTACACTACTTCACGGGGGGGCTACAGCCTATCCCAGCTGACACTGGGCGAGAGGCGGGGTAGAGCCTGGACAGATTGCTAGTCTATCCTCTGAGGTTGTGCTGAATTGAAATATGAGGTATGGCTATTAAATAACGAGACTAATGCTGTAATACAATTTTACTGAACATAAACATATTCAAAGTCTTTCTCCTTCAACATACGATTTTTCATCAACACACCTCTGCATTTGGGTCTTCCACTGATCAAAGCAGTGCAGTAGGTCTTCTTTGGACAGTTGTGCAAAATTTGCAGAACTTTCAGTGGAGACCACTTCTGCTATCATTCTTAATACTGAGTCGTCGATCATTTCGAACAATTTGTTGAATTTGTTTGTTGTTTCAGAAATTTTTGATGTGCATGGGCTCCCAGAACGTTCATCGTCTTGGACATCCTCTTTTCCTTCACCAAATCTTTCATGCCATTCAAACACACATGCATATGACATGCAGTGTTCCCCATACAATGTACGAAAAGATTCAGCTGTTGTTTGGTTCAATTTCACCAAAAGTTTCAAGTTAATGCGTTGCTCAAGTTTTAAGCTAATCATTTTCCGCCTTAGTAAAACCATGTGCACTTCAATCAGTAGCTAGCAGTGAAAAGACGTCACTTATTGGAAACTTACAGCAGTTATGTGTGAATCACCAACCTTTAATATATAACACTCGGTGTGACTGTGAACCACAAGGTTTTATCCTCATAAGCGCAGTCTCATAATTTAATAGCCATACCTTGTATCCCTTAATTTTTCAAAGCAAAGTATAAGGTGTATAGTTAAAACTTGCCAAACAATCATGTACCAATTCAGTAGCTTTTGCCGTATTGAGTTGCTGTGGTGAGCCAACATCTGTATGGTTGTCTGACTAGAAACTAGAGTTTTCTTGCAAAACAAACTACATAAACATAAAACGCAAAAAAGAAAAAAACTTGCAGAGGGAACAGCAAGAGAATTTAGACTAACTGGGGTGGCATGAGACTACTCTAGACAGTGTGGTCAATTTGAATTAGCTAGGGGGTAAAAGATGAAATCTAATGCAATAAATAGTTGAGGAATGGCCATATGATGCATAGGTTTTAACCATGACAGGAACAACTTAGTTGACAGATTGGACCAATTGGTTTGGTTTTTCAGACTCTTCAGCTTCATGGGGCACAGTGTTAGTTAGTTAGTTAGACAGAACTTGCATTGGCTGATTGATTTAGTCATGTTTCACAATTACTGGCTCATTCACCAGCTGTTTAGCTCCCAGCTGAATAGTAATGTTGAATCATATTCATGCAGATTTACAGTACAGCCATCATAACCTGACTGAACAATGCAAACTGAATGATCAGATTTTTATTGATTCATGGCACTATATAATAATATAATGAAATGACCAATTAGAATAGCGAGTGAGTATCTTATTTAGTCCTCAGGATTACTAGGGTCTAGATTATATCTGTCATTACAAATGGATCCAATGAAATATGAGAGTTTGACTAACCATGGCCCATTATCCAATGTAGTTATCGTCACAGGTGCCAAATTTGGTGCTTTTATCACAAAATAAACTATTGCTATGATATGTTGAGCTATGCCGCCCCACTATGAATGAACACCTGACTTATTAGGTGTCAAAAAGATGTTGGTCTTCACAGCCTCAACCCAACTGAACACCTGTAGGAGGTTTTGGAGTGATGTGTTGGAAAGTGCCAAGACCACCACCATCAAAATCACTAGTGTGCTGTTCATCCCTTAAGTAGAGTTGGACAGGCTGTGATAAGGAGCACTGAAGCTGTTCTGGAGGCTGATGGTGGAACTACATCTTATGTTTGTTGGATTTTACTTTCTTTGGTCATCCTCAAGTCCAAGTCAACTGAAACAAAATATCTGATTTTGTGTGCACCTGAGCTCATCAAAATCATGACTCAGTCACACCTGAAGGTTGGTGGTTTGATCCACAGCTCCTGTCACAGTGTCCCTGCTCCTAATGGATACCACACAAGCCATGTGCATGGGCAGAAAAGTGAGTCATTAGTACAGTAATTAGAGGTAACTAATGTTTCATGTATGTACCCAGGACTAATAATAAGAATTTGTGCTAAAAGGATCAGACCCTGTCCTGGAGATGTTGCATGTTTTTACTGCAAGTGTTGAGAATGAGAATTGATTAAAACAGGTGACTTAAGACCTTCCTGTAACTATTATTTCACAAAAAATATTTCCCGGGACACCTGTTGAATATCCTGATCATCTGAAAAACGTGGATTTCAAAAAATAACACACAGTCCTCCCAAAACAACTTCCATTATAGTGTATAAAGCACCAAATCCTGCAGAGAGCAGGGAGGCTGGACGGATGTGAGCTGATATGAAGACTGGACGGTCCCGCTCAGACTCAGGCTGCAGACCGAGCATCTCGTTCACAAACCGCTTCTCACTGTGATTCTTAGCTCCGGGAGGACGGAGGGAAGGAGGTGGAGATGGTTTAAGGGGGCGGGAATACAGGGGGAGAAAATGTGGACATGGAGAAGTGGCAGAGTCAAGTTAGACAGAAGACGTTACAGTAAATACAGACGCAGTTCGATGTGTACCTTCAAAATAAAAGTAAAGGCGGGGGTGGGGGGGACATAGCAACGCCCCTGTCTTAAAGCATTTGAAGCTCATGAAACCTCCTGATTAGTCTCTTACTTTCAGACCTATGCTGAAATGACTACAAAGTCTTGACTTAAGGTCCATTAATTCCTCCAGAGCTTTCAACCACATCTCAAGCTCTTCACCATCATCAAATGGAGTTTACGTAGTTTTTGTGTATATGGATGATACACAAAAGTAAGTAAACTCCATCGTGGTTGAAAGCTCTGGAAACCGTGAGATAACTCTCACGTTTCATTGTGCTGACATGTATCGGAGGTCAGACTTGTTGAAACTCACCTAGATTCAATTTCCAAAACCTTAAACGGCATAGGTTGATAAATGTGGCAAATGTAACCTAATCTAGATTTTTTTTTTCTCTGTTACTCAGTACAGGTTGAAAAGACACGCTTGCAAACAAAGGTTTATTTTGAAAGTGACCGGAAGTCTTATTTTGAATGCGTGTAACTTGACGGTGAGACTGTTCCGTGTCTTCTGCGGAAAACACCCAAGACCAGAGAGACAGAAGTGGGGCTTTGTGGTCCCACCGAAGCGACTTTCTCGGAGCCATCCTCTGATTTCCTCCCTGCTGAGTTTATGTGGGGGCGTGGGGCTGTGTCACAGGCATCTGAGGACACGCACCATCCCTCCATCCGTCCGAGGGGAATAACGTTAGCGTCCAGAGGAGATGAAATCTGGCTCCAACACACGGTAAGGTGAGTGGATCCATCACTGGACATTATATTCATGATTTTCACAGGATCTGGAGGAAAGGGGACAAAATATCAGCGTCCAGCGTGGCAGGTGACTGCAAATGAGACCACAGACAGGATGAGTGGACCGAGAATCAGATCCGGAGAAGTGTAAGTCAGATGTACAGAGTTGCAGGCTCAGAGATGCTAAAGCAGCCATTTACACAGGTCTGCTGGATGATCGAGTGGCAGTCCTCTGTACCACTGACAGTGTGCTTATTGTGACAGTGTGAATGTATGTGGACCACTGGGGCGCAGTGTTTTCGCTGTGTTTTCACAGCCTGTGTATCTGACTGAGCGCAACATGTAGCTAGGTAGGCCCACAGGAAAGAGCCTGGCCACTGGACCCACGGACCCTGACGCCAAAATCTGCCGATTTACGGTCGCCTCATTTTTTGGCAAAATGCAAACCGCATAACATTGTTACTCATTAATTGATTTAAGCTTAGGAGTCATTTTTTTCAATTCGGCATATATGTGACATACCAACTTTAAATGTTGTATTTCATTCTGCACACACTCACCTCAGCGCAGGAATATTCGGATGAAAGCTGGTGGAAAGGATGGCAGACAAACCGGTTCAGATTTTATATATGTATGTTCAAAACAAACAGCAGATGTGTGGTGGGTTGCATGTGGGTGAAGTGATGCGTCTCTTAGAATGCGTGAAATGAATTTGGTCAAATTCTGTGATCAACAGCTGGATTTTGACATGGATGTTGATGTTAGGTTGTCTCCACAGAGGATAGAGCAGCCAACTGCAGGAATTAGGGACTGCACTGTACCTGCCCTGATGATCAGGTGTTTGTGTATGCAAAACAAGTGCATCTGTGTAGTGAGAGATTAAGCCAAGGTGAATTTGTTCCTCATGTGTCCCTGTATATTCAGGCCATGTGAGGTGGAACCATGGACGGCCAAAATGCAAAAAGCTGCCCAACCCTGAGGGATGATGGATTCAGAGGAAGTCACACAAATATAAACTTAGCCGATTCTCTGCTAATGGATTCAACAGCTCTGACATGGTACACTACTGTGGAGTACAAAGGTGGAGAGAAGCTGGTGCAACAGTCACATTTGTAAAGCTGAATGAGGAAATTAAAAGTGCACATTGTTTTGGATCACGTTGCTGAAAAAGAGTAGGCGTGCTCGATCTGTGCCTATGACACAGGACTAAGTGAGTCAAATGACAGCAATGGATGCAGTGACCATGGACGCAGCTATGTAAGAAGACAACTCTGCAGTGCACAGGTTCAGACAATCAACACACTGCTGTGATTCATGCCACATATGTGGGCTCTCAGGGGAACAAGGTGGTTACTCAGCAGATGATGTATACCTGAGGGTTCTCTCTGCA
Organism: Lates japonicus; assembly: GCA_033238685.1. Taxonomy (NCBI): domain Eukaryota; kingdom Metazoa; phylum Chordata; class Actinopteri; family Centropomidae; genus Lates; species Lates japonicus. The sequence goes on along the minus strand of BRZM01000006.1, from coordinate 1,009,104 downwards.
TTTGCTCTACTCCTGTAGCACGACAAGCAGCTTTCCATTTTTTGACAGAGAAGGAGAAGGCAAGAAACAGACTCTGAGTGTTCACCATGCCTCGGAACCGAGCCTTTTCTGAGCCGGAGTACTCGGCAGAGTATTCAGCGGACTGCTCAGTGACACTACCCTCCGACCCCGGGCAGGCGGTGGGACGCACGCACGAGGTCACAGTTCGGAGCTCAGGATGCTGCCTCTGTCTGCCGCGGTTCATGCGCCTCACCTTTGCACCTGAGTCTCTGGAGAACCTTTATCAGACCTACTTCAGACGACAGAGACATGAAACCCTGTTGGTGCTAGTGGTGTTCGCCGCCCTCTTCGACAGCTACATCATTGTCATGTGTGCGGTGGTCTACACCACTGACAAGCTGGCTTCTGTTCTGGTGGCATCAGTGGGACTGGCAGCAGATATTATCCTCTACCTGCTCTGCCGCTTTGGCCTGCTGCCAGACCGCATCTCCAGACGGGTGGTGCCCTACGCCCTGTGGGTGCTTATAGCAGCTCAGATATTCTGCTACCTGGGTCTGAACTATGCTCGCTTCCACCAGGCCAGTGACACCGTGGGCTGGCAGGCTTTCTTCAGCTTCTCCTTTTTCCTGACTCTGCCTTTGAGGCTGACACCCATCGTGCTCATCACTACTGTTTCCTGCGGGGTCCACACCCTGGTTCTGGGCGTCACCATCGCCCAGCAGCAGCAGGAGAACATTCAGGGGGCAGCACTCTGCAGACAGGTAAGAGTGGGAAGGGAGGAAGGAAGGTGGGGGGACAGGTACTAGATGTCTTGACATACATTTACTTTCTGTGTGTAACCTCATGTAGCCAGACCTCCAACTCCTCATGCTCCCAGAGGTCTTGAGGACTTTGAACACCAGAGTAGGTTCATAGATGCAGCAGGCTGAGAGCCAAACACAGCTGCTGTTCATACCAGTCAGACTGACACGAGGGAAAGGTCACATACATGGTATGTGCCTCAGACCACAAAGCCACAGAGGGAGTTTTAAAGAGATTTACTGTGGACCTGAACCTAATGAGACAGAGGTCTAAACTACACAAGTCCATGACACATTAACAGTGTTGAAATGCTAACAGCAAGTGACAATTGATCTAAAGCAGTAGTTTATTTAAAAGAGATATATGGGAAAATCATTCTGTACTTTTATTCTGCTCTTAAGTCTGTTTAGAACTTAGAGAGAGCAGAGAGCTTCATGTAGCATTCAGCCTTTTTGTACAAACATGTGCATAAGCAAATGAACAATTTCTGCTGCATGGGCTACACATGCACATTCTGATGCACAGTGCAGAATGTACTGTACGAGTTGTTTGAACTTTCAGAGGCCAAATTGCAACAGAACATTTGTATTTCAGTATTTTACTTTGGTTCAGTTTTCACTACAGATTTTCAGTGTGTGACTCACATAGCATGCAAAAGATAACTCACCCCAGACATCACCTCTTCTCCCTCCTGCCCTCTGGGAAGAGATACAGGACAATCAGGCCCAAAACCAACAGACAGAGAAACAGCTTCTTCCCACAGGCAGCCAAACACACAACCCCCCCCCCCCCCCTCCAAGATTAAAGTGCAATAAACTTAAGACTGAGGAGCAATAAACCCCACCCCCAGAACAACCCCCCGATACTCCACTCCACTCTTTCAAGGTTCACTCTGCACTTTACATCCTGTCATTTTGCATTAGACAACTGTACACACACTACCTCATTGTGCTGTGTTAGTATCTGTTGTACTTTACTTTTATCTCATCTCTATTTTTATGTTCATTATTCTTATTTAACTTAATTTTATTCTTCTATATTCTTTTGACATTTTATATTTATCTGTTGTTTTGAGAAAACAGTGACAATAAATTATTCTATATCACCTGCACCAGATTAGGTCATGCATTAGGTGTCAAATTCATCAATCACTGTTGCATTTTCAAATCAAATGGTCAGTATCAGATATTTCTCTAAAACAATAACCAGCTCTCATTATAGTCTGCATACGTCATTTCATCAAGTAGCAACACAATAATATGTGCAAATCACAAATCAGTATTTGAAAAAATGGAGAGGAACACTTGTATTTATTGAATATACACTTTGTTATCTGTTTATTAGGAACACCCAGTTAAAACTAAATCAATCTAATACAACAGTCCTGTAATTAATCCATGAAGCTTCTAATGTTGAGTTGTGTTGAAATATGTATGTGACGCTGTTGAACTCACAACCTGCCATCCTGTCAACAGCAGAAACTGACTAACATCAGAAATGTACTAGACAACAACAGGCTCTCTGAGGAGTATACAGGAAGAACAGAAGACACTTACTCCTTGATTCATTCATCTTATTTCCCCACTGTTGGAGCAAGTGGAGGAAATCTGCCTGTAGTGAAATCAGAAAGCTCATAGCAGCCTTGATGCTGTTGCCAAGTTCACAACATATAAACAGCATGAAATTTGTTTTATTTGAGTGGCTGCCTGTTGCACCAAACTCAGTGCACCAGAAAAGTCTGAGCATTGAGCCTTAGAATGACACTGTATTTTTTTGTCTGGTGCAAACTCTGGTAAGCCACAGAGCTCCATTGTCTCCAACAACTATTAAAAACACATCAGTGATCCTCACTGTTACATGTTCCTTCATCACCACCAACACACACACTGTGGTTTATTTGACTCAGTCCCACACACACGTCCTGCTGCCTCAAATACACAACACCAACTGTGGATTAAGCCACTGCTGAAAAGAGTCCCCAACAAAGTCACTGTTTCATCTGTTTGCTCAGTTAGTCGAGCTGTTTCGCTTAACCAGTGATGGTGCAGGGCTTATGGGAAATGGTTTTCATTAAATACTCATTAAGTAATTTCCTGTCATTAAGTAATTTCCTGTCAAGGATCAATAAAGTAATATTCTATTTTAAAAGCAGAAACATCAAATAAACAGAATGACTGTCCGGATCCAAACATCTGCAGTGAACCACACAACATACTGTTGAGTTATGTTACATCCAAGGCTGGACGTAGTAATTTCCCTTATTACAACTGTCAGTGACGTTTTCTTACTCGTGGTTCAGAAGTTCCAGTTTCATTCAACTCTGAATTCAAAGGTGCATTCAATGAAAACTGTGAAAACAAGGCAGTGATTGTAACTGCTCACTGTCTGATATCTGATTAATACTGAGTCTAATCCTGATCTATAAACCTGTATACATATAATCACAAGTTTTAACACTGAGCAGAAAAGGAAACAGTAGGAACTGTAGAAAAATCAAAAACAGTGAGCCCTCACATTTCATTATGTGACATATCTGGGGTGGCCGCTGTGTTCAAGGCCATGCACTCATTGGACATTGACATTTCAGGATTCGTTAACAGCTGTCTCACTCATTGAGTTTGGTTGTCAAGCGCATCACTGGACAACTTTTTAAAAAAATCAAAATGACCAGCCATCAAAATGTTTACATGCACACAGGACACCAGATTCGTCTCAGAGATCAGCTGAAGGTGTTGAAGGAAGGTAATCAGGAAACATTTTTGCATATAGTCCTTTTACTGTAAAACCCTTGTTTCATATCCATGTCCTCCTTTACTGCTGATGACATTTGTCATAAAAACACACACATTTAGCTTTACATGTTCAAGTAATCAGATTTTTTCCAGCAGAAATCTCCTCATTAAACAGTTTTCTCTAATCTCTAAATGCATCAAATAATATCACAGTACACAGATGGTTTATGGGGTGGATGTGGCTAGCACCTTGGTCTAAGGATTGCTCTGGTTGTCTGCAAAAGATTTAACAGGCTCATCATGTACTTTGGCCTCTTGGGTATTTCCTTTTATAAAGCCAGGTCAGTTTTGATGAGTTAAAAGATGATGTCATCATTGTTCAAACATTATCTCATGCACTCTTGCAAGAATGATCCTGTTCATTTTACACTTTACAGACAGATCTGTTGAAGGAACAAAATTATATTTGAAGCACAGAGGTTCAGAAATCAGATAAGACCATGAGTGAAGCTGAGTGAAGTTTGTTCACACAGTTCTAGTGTCTCAGCTCTGTAGGCATTAGGCATTACACTGAGTGGAAATGCTGAGAATGAAAAAAGGCAAAATATCACAGAATGTTTGTACACTTGGCTGACACAGAATAGTTGATGTCTTAATAAAAACAAAATATGATAAAGTGCAGTGGAAACAGAAGAAAATCTGGGCAGAAACGTGACTGCTCACTTTGTGGATGTGGGAAAGGTTTTCACTAAAGCTATACTTTCTGTTATTCCCAGTTGACCCTTACTATCCATGTGCTTATTTTATCTTTGTTGCATTCTTTCTGCTTTCAAGCTTCTGGCCAACATTGTGATCTATGTTTGTGCCATCACTGTGGGTGTCATGTCGTACTACATGGCCGACCGGAAGCATCGAAAGGCCTTTCTGGAGGCGAGACAGTCACTGGAGGTCAAACTCAACCTGGAGGAGCAGAGCCAGCAACAGGTCAGAGGACAAACAATACACAAACATGAACAGATCAATATTAATATATCACTGTGTCCAAGACAGAGTTAACCCAACTTAAGTCACACATGGCAGAGTTGTGAACGATGCCTTTCAACCAATCTGTCTTTTTTTAATGAGTGATGATGATGGGTGCTGCCATTATTAAGCAGTCATCATGCAAACCGACAAACTGACATTTCATTTTCATGTATTATGAGCAGTAAGTACAGTTTGTGTTTTCATTGTCAGGTTTGAATTGCACAATGTCTAAAGATAAAAAACTGAAAATCCCTCTTTTTCACATTTAGCTTTACTATAATCAGGCCAGGTTATGTTTGTCATACATTTGCATTCTCAAACTTGAAAACTCGAAAATGCAAATTAGATCTTTTAAATGTATAGTAAATCGTGTACATTCACATGACAAATAAATTCCTTGTAATGTGTTAACATAATGAACAAGAAACTATATGTAATTAAGACAACTTCAAAAGTTTTTGGAATGACTAGAACCTGTTTCTAGTCTTAATATTAATGCAGACTAGACTCTTCTCTGCACACAGACAGCTAATGAATCAACCTTTAGATCTAAGATGGAAAATAAAAAACGGGGGTTCTAGGAAAGCAGACAGTCCACTACTTTGGTCCAGCCTGACAAAGCTCAACAACTATTTGATGGTCTGTGATGAAATTCAGTTCAGACATTCATGTTTCCCTCAGGATGAATTGTAACTCTGGTGATCCTCTGACTTTTCATCCAATGGTGTCTTCTTCTCAAAAGTTTTCTTCAAACTTACAAGCTGCAACAACAAGCAAAAACCATACCTTATTTAAATTTGGGCACCATCACCTTCTTATGCATTGAGACACCACTCCCAGTGCTCCTGCTGCACTTGGAACATTCTGTATTGTAATTATGTTGAGCACCATCTGTAACTTGTGTTGGATCTCCTCCACTGTGTCAAAATGGTGACCCTTCAGCTTGAATTTCATTTTGGGAGCAGAAGAAGTCACACGGAGTCAAACCCAGTGAGTAGGGTGGGTTGGGAGTGAGGATGATGTTGGTTTGGCCAAAAAACTTGAGTTGTTGTGACGACTGAGCACCCAGTCACCATCATGCCACCGTTCAGGTGGTTTGCTCTGAGTGTCCTCCATCAGACACCTCAGAATGGTTCCGTTAAACCTAGCGTTGTCAGTGTGACACTGAGAGACTAATTAATTCACAACCCAGTAAATGTCGAAGAAAACAACATAATGCTCTTGGTCATTCTCCTAACCTGACCCTCCTTTTTCAGCCTTGGAGACTGCAGCTTTTCCACTGCGGAGACTGTGTTTGATTTCTGAGTCATAGCTGTAGACTCAACTCTCGTCACCTGTGATGATCCTCAACATGAAGGGTGGCTTGTCTTGGGCCTGTTGATAGATAGCATTGTAAATATTCATAGACCAGGCAGCATTCTCTGGTTTTACACTAAAAATGTTGAAGGATTTTAGTTCAGTCCATGTCTACTGCAGGGACAGGAGTCATGGACTTGTTCAAGGATTGTTTTCCAAGCTTCATTCAAAAGTGTGTTGTACTTTTAATGTGTCCAGAGGGTTCAACTCGCCAGTTCCTCCTTTACTGCTGGTGAAGTTTGTCATAAAAACACATTTAGCTTTACATGTTCAAATAATCAGATTTTTGTTTGTTGTTTCAGAAGTCAAGAGTACCTTGTTTGTCTAAATGCATCAAATAATATCACAGTATACAGATGGTTTATGGAATGGATGTGGCTCATGTTCACACTGTAAGCGGTGTGGTTTTGGGATTGCTCTGGTGGTCTGCAAAAGGTTTAACGGGCTCATCATGTACTTTGGCCTCTTGGGTATTTCCTTTTATAAAGCCAGGTCAGTTTGATGAGTTAAAAGAGGAAGCTAAACCTGAAAACTGACACAACCAGAGCCAAGCTAGTCTGGACTAGGCATGGGCTAGTATGAGATTCTGACAGTAAGATAACCTTAAACAAATTTATCACAGTTTCACTGGATTGCAATTACAGCTCTAAAATGAGTTATTTTGAAATGCCTGGTAAGAAAAACAACTTTTTTCTCCATTAAACACAATCTCTTTCATTTTTAAACAACACAGAATATTTGGAACAGTAGGAAACATGTATGTTAAAGTAATTTCTTTAAAAAAAATAAGTGAGCCTAAACCTGCACCTCAACAAGCTCAGAACATAAATTCTTGAATTCTTTTCTGTAAAAAATAGCACTTCAAAATAAATTTCTAACTGCTCCTAAGGATTTTCTTCTGGTAGAGGTAATTCATGCTCCAACTGATGTTTGACTGGTGTTTATTTCTTCTTTTAGCCACCAAAACATTGTGAAAAACAAGTAAAAATTCAAGCACAAAAATATTATCGTTACAAAGACTAGAATACACAAATATTACACAAACATGTACCGTATGCACCCTCAAACCAGAAACTAGGAGTTGCCACAATTTCTCAAAGTTGGCCTGATGCTCTTCATTGTTAGCCAGCTTCTCTATGTGAGCTAGCCACCTGCAGTGCTAACTGTTCTCTTTTTCAATAGCAGTTGGTCATGTGAGCACAGCATACCCATTCAAGGTTATTAACACAATTACCAAAAGGGGTCACTATTGGCCAAGAAACTAAGACACACTTGCAAAAATAGTTTTCACATTACATGATCCATAGATACAATACATTTTCCCTTTTGCAACAGCTACACAGTCTTTTACATAAACACAAATATTTGAACATCAAGACTCTTTCTTAAGTGAGCCTAAACCTGCTCCTCGATGTGATGTTGGTGGGGAAACTAGCTGATGATAGCTAGTTAATTGTTATCTGCTGCAGTACCAAGCCTATAGTATTTATTTCACCAATACTAGACATGATGGGTGGTGCTCCTGGAGATGCGAAATCAGGTTTGAAGTATTGCCTTGACCTGAAATATTCCCACAAAACGTATTTATTTTGTGATTTTTATTTTTGATGGGGGGGGGTGTCATCTGCAGTCAGCAGTCAGCTCCCCACCTCTCCCCATATCTGTGGCCACTGGGCATTCTCCATCACTTCTATTTATTTACAGATGGTTTGTTCCACAAAGAGCAAGGGAGCAAGGAAAAAGACCAAAGGAGAGAAAGGGAGAGAGAGAGCAGCCAGGGGTGATTATGGGGGAGAATGAGGAAGAGAGTGAAGGTGTTGTGAGACAACAAGAGGACTGATAAAACCATGAGTGGAGGAAACTCCCAGAATATTAACGTAGAAGCACGGGCTGCTGGGAGACAAGGGCCGTCAACCAATCAAGGAGCATCCGGTTGCTGCTGATTACCATGGCAACTGGCCTCCTGAGACAGTCAGCTGTAATCACAGACCAAGTCCGCTTAGCTTCTCTGTCTCTCTGTCAGGTTTTTGATAAGAATATTGAAAGCTGCTATGATGCCCTCTTCCCTGCCTCCTCTTTATCTACACTGTGTGTAGATGTGTGTGTGAGGACCTGCTTAAAAATGTATTCATGGGTCAAGTGTGTGTGTGTGTGTAATGGAGGCTTTTTGTTTAGTTTGACACATCAGTATTGTCTGGGTCACTGTGTGCAGGACAGTTTGAGGCCATTCAGCTCTCTGTAAACAAAGCTCTCCACAGAAACTGCTACTCACACCATGTGGTCTTTCTTCATGTTGTAGGAAAGATTTACACATCTTCCCCATATTGTACTCCTGATCTAACTCTAGTCTATGCCTCTGGTGTAAAAATTGTTTCTACATTTTAGACATAGCAGCTGTTTTTTTCAAAAACAAATACAAGAGAAAGATTGAGAAACATGGCCAGATGACCTCAGATCAGTTCAGCTGCCACCTTTGTGTGAACCATGTGCAACAGGTAGAAACTGTTATTCTAATGGAATGTACAGCAAGGGAAAAGCTTTTGAACTAAAAGGGTTCCTGTTGCTTTTTTTTATCAAGTCTGGGTATGAAGCAGGCTAAGCAGCTCTGCTGGGGGATCCTGAGGCGTTCACAGGCCTAATGGCAGGTATAATCCCCCTAGCATGTTCTCGGTCTACCCCATGGTCTTCTCCTGGGTTAATGTGCCTCCACAGGGCGGCGTCCTGGAGGCATCCTCAGACCACAGCTATTTGGTCTGAGGGAGTAATAGTAAAGTAATCTGTATCAGGAGAGAAAATGCTGAACTCTCTGAGCTCCCTCCAGATGTCTGAGCACCTCACCCTCTCTGACAGTCAGTCCAGGCACCCTGAGAGGGAAAGTCATTTCAGGTGCTTGTGTTTGTGATTTCATTCTTTCAGTCACTACACAAAGACTGGGTCAGGTTCCACTCCTGTAAGCCAAAAATAGAAATCTGAGGCTGCAGTGGACACAGACTCACCAAAACTGGACAGTTGAAGACTGGAAACACGTAGCCTGTCTGATAGATCTGGATTTCTGCTGAGGCAGCAGAGGGTTTGGTCAGAATTTGACTTCAACTGCATGAATCCATGGAGCCAACCTGCCTTGTGTCAACAGTCCAGGCTGGTGGTGGTGCTTCAGTGACCTCCCCAGTCTGCAGATCTGAATCCAGTAGAACACCTTTGGGATGTGGTAGAACAGGAGATTGGCAGCATGAATGTTCAGCTGACAAATCTGCAGAAATCATGTGATGCAGTCATGTCAATGTGGAGCAGAATCTCAGAGGAAAGTTTCCAACATCTGGAGGATGAGAGAGGAACTACCCAGTGTTGGTGTGGGGTTCCTAATAAAGTGTGCTTTATCAGTGTGAATGCTGATTCAGCATTCAGCATTCTACTATTGTTCTTCTAATCTTTAATCAATAAACGTATTCTTCCGTACATCTTTTGGCATCTAACTACTTCCACATACTTTGTGCTACAAAAACCATTCAACTATCAAAACGTTCAGCTCTTTGAGGACATTTATGCTTTTATTCAACTTTTTTCTACTATCTACTAAATTTTTCTCATTTAAATGAATGGATGGAATGCTCAAATCCTCCAAAACTTCCTCCTCTTTGAACTGTAACTAGTTCAGCATACTTTATGCTAGAGACTGATGATGATTTCAGCTATTCTTGTATGATTCAGATTTTTGATATCTTGTATAATTTTTGAATAATCACAGTTTATATTTCATGCTCATTTCTGACAGTTTCTGTGTTTATAAGAAGTGTGTATTGGAGAGTCGTTTTTTTGTTGTTTTTTTAATATATCACTCCACAGGCTTGTGTTGAGTCTGGTTCTCAGTGTTTTTGAAGGTGTCCAAGTTCAAAATGATAAGCACAGACAGTTGCTTTGGTATGATATTATGCAGGGGTCAGTTCTGAAATTATGCAAGTAGAAAAACAGTCAAAGTCAAGTCATTCATCATTAGAGGCAGTAAAATGGCCCAGCAGCCTCATAGTGAGTGCACACGTCCCCCCAACCTCCAGTAGGGCTAAACAATTAATTGAAATATCATCAGGAGTTTCAGTTTTTTGATGACGGTAAAACATGTCACAACATCCTGTCTCCACCTCTGTAGAGAGGACACACACACAGGAACATGATATCCATCTGAACACCTCCTTCTCAGACAGTGAATAAGTCTGTTTCCCAAAAATGTTGAACTGTTTCTTTCAGGGCTTCTGTGGTCAACCAGTGTAGTTAGGTCTATAATAGTCAAAATAAACTCAGACTCACTCAGTCATAACAAACAATCTATCACTGAAACTGACAGGGCAGATCAGATTTGTAATAAGAGCAGCCCTCTGTGTATAAATTGTCCTCTGTGTGTGATGTCCTGGCTGTGTCTGTCCTCCACAGGAACGTCTGCTGCTCTCCATCCTCCCAAAGCACATAGCTGACGAGATGCTTCAGGACATGAAGAAGGAGCCCAGTCAGAAAGAGATGCAACAGTTCAACACCATGTACATGTACAGACATGAAAACGTCAGGTAACTTGGTACCTCTGTTAGCAGCAGTCCAGACCTCTTTAACCACCAGAACAAGTTGATGAACAAGATGCAATCTGAACCATGTCTGCATGATGTTGTGATTGTGTATGCCACAAGGTGCTTCTCACAGTGGAGTCTAGTCATCTACATGGACACAGCAGTGTTGATTGAGAACTGAACTGAACACATACTGTTGTTCTGTTCAGTCAGATCTGTAGGTAGATGGGAGAGAAGAGTGCTTCCTCTCAGGAAACCTCTCTGTGTGTTGGAACAAGAAGCAACAGCTCACCTGTCACAACAACCTGACAAATAACGCTGCTATGGATAAATTACTTAACAACTGGTGCAGAGATATCTCAGGTGCTTAAAGGATGGGTTCACATTTATCAAGAGTGTCTCAAAACAATAGTCAGGTGTCCACATGAACACTGGAACAGGTTTTCTCTGCTGTGACCATTCACTCTGTTTATACTGGCCAGTTCAGATCCAGTCTTAATGTGCTTTGAATGTAACCAACCCAAAATCTGATCTCCCTCTCTACAAACATTTGATACTGGAGGATTTCACACTAAAGTTCATTTCTGTGTTACTGATTCATTTAGATAGATTCTCTGTTTGCACTTCTGTGCTGTACAGTATTGAGAAAAATATTGTGGCTACAGGGCTAATAAGATTTATTGTGTCCACTGACACCTACTAGAGCTGATGTAGTTCCCATTTCATTTCAGTTTGTCTCACAAAACAGCACATGCATCTATGCTGACTGAAGTGAATGTAGTGACTAACAGCATCAGAAACAACACAGTCCATTAAACCTCACTGTTGTATCTGACTCCAAAGGTTCTGTCATGGCTCTGCCAACACTTAAACCTATGAAAAGATTAAATCAAAGCTCTACCACCTTTTGATTCTGATAAGATTCAGCGTTGTACCTGCTGCCTTTCAGTGGGGTTCCCCACCATGCCACTAAGTAACAGGTGGTATGCCAACACAGTCAAATGGATTCTAGCCAGTCATCATTCTGCTTACACTGTTTTTCAGAAAGTAACCACTGCTCTGAAGCTGTGGGCTGGTCACAGATTCAGACTTTTATTAGTTACAGCACAACATGTTGGAACTGTGAACATGTGCATGGAGGATGCTGTTAATGTGACTGATGTCAGCACTAATGTGCTGTCTTGTCTCTGTCTCAGTATTCTGTTTGCAGACATTGTGGGCTTCACCCAGCTGTCGTCATCCTGCAGTGCACAGGAGCTGGTCAAACTGCTCAATGAGCTCTTTGCTCGCTTTGACAAACTGGCTGCAGTGAGTTTCACACTGTTAAATAGGAGTTCTCATGAAGTTAGATGGATGTGTGTATATACGTGTGTGTGTGTGTGTGTGTGTGTGTGTGTGTGTGTGTGTGTGTGTGTGTGTGTGTATGTATAAATGTGTATATATATACAATATACACACACACACATTACAGCAAGTTTCCAGTGAAGTTACAAGATGAATGTATATATGTATATATATATATATATATATATGAATGTGTGTGTGTGTATACACATGCATCCAGTCCACTAAAGCCTTTATCAGGTAAGGTGTGTGCATCCCTAAAACACTTACTGCATTTACTGTAACAGCTAAGAAAGACAGATGGATGAGGCTGTAGATATCCCAGGTTGTCCATCTCTCTGACTAAACCTGTCAGAAATATCACCAACTGAGGATCAAGATCCTGGGAGACTGCTACTACTGTATCTGAAACAGGAGCTGGGAGATACCATCATGATGTGCCTGGCCATGGTGGAGGCCATCTCGTGAGTACAGGGACAAGGGGTCCTGAGATAACTGTGGATGATGCTGTACTGGTCTAAAGATTAGTCTGTGATGTGATGCAGTGGGTCAGTCACTTGGTCTACAGTGTGAAATCAATTGCTCTGATGGACTGTTATTGACTCTCTCTGTGCACCACAACTGTGAAATATAGTGAACTGAACACTGGTTGACAATCAAAGGTCACGGAGCTCAGATTGGTTGTGATTCAACACACGAGCGTGCATGATGGTGTCCCCTGTTGCTCTAAATGAGATGCAGTATATCAGAGAGGGTGATGGTGTATTTCTGGTAGTCTGATAGAAGCTTGCTGTGGCTCCTGCTGTTTCTCATTACTGCTTTATAAACTAACCACAGGTATGTCCGAGAGAAAACCCAGACAGATGTTGACATGCGGGTCGGAGTGCACAGCGGCACGGTGCTGGGAGGAGTGCTGGGTCAGAAACGCTGGCAGTACGATGTCTGGTCCACGGACGTCACTGTGGCCAACAAAATGGAGGCTGGCGGGATACCAGGGTAAGAAGAGACAAGTCCACTGTTGGTACAACATATCAGAGCACCTTTTCGATTCATTTGGGTCCATTAGTGATTTTTAAAACATCCTTAAACCAATTTACCATTTTGCTTTTACATTTTTTATCATTTTTTTAATGATTTTTTTAAAATCACATTTATATAGTCACATAAATTGGTATTTTGGTTTTAACTGAAGCTGGTTCCACTAGTTTTCCATTCATCCACTGTGTGGACTTCCTGATTTGAAGGATTTAACCACCGATTGAATGAATACCTTAGAGAAATATGTAGATAACTTTAATAATCCTCGGTGTTGGAGCATCAGGCTGCTTTGGGAAACATGAAAACATGGTCTGCTTTCCACCTGACGGGCACAGACAGAGTCTGGCCCTGTGTTTGGCATAAGTGGGCTCTGTTTCCCTGGCCTGGAGGGAAAAGGTCTGACTCACCTGTTGCTGCAGGACTGGAGTCTGTCTCACCTTCACATTGTCCTTCCACACGATGCTGCTGGTGGTGGTACAGTACAATAGTGCTGAGCCTCATCCAATCTGCTCTTCTCTTGATGAAGCCAGCTCAGGTTTTATTTTAGGGGTAAAAGGTGGATGACAATGTTCCAGAGGAGTCACAGTCCAACACAATTAATCTAAGAATTCATCATCTCATCATCTCCACTGCTTCTGAGTGTACAAGGGAGGAACAAGGTGTTAACTGTCAATCCTTTATTACATAAACCCAGACAGATGTTACCAGTGATGTCATGAAGTTGAAATCAGACCCAGTAATGGTTTCTACAGGAGTGTAGTCACTTCCCCCTCTGATAGTTGATAGTGATTTAATGTTAGGACAACCAGAACTTCTCTCTTTGTTCCTTTTTTGGCCTCAACAAGTTGTAAACACATCCAACATCAAGGTACGCAGTTACCTATTTATACATCCAGCAGATACACCGCAACAGTTAAATGGAGTGGCGTTTGTGTCTGCACAACAAATATAAGTCCAGTATTTCTCTCATTCATTCACTGTGTTCACCAGCTGCTTTCTACCTGCGTGAGTCTGCTATTTGCCGCTGAGAAGGTAGAGGACAGAGGCTCTCTCTGAAAACAGCTGCTGATGATGAGAGAGTGTGTGTGGGCCACAAAACCAAAAAAAATGAGCTAAAAGAGGCTAAAGGATGTGTAGAGCTGAGAGAGGTGCAGAGCACATTTCACATGGGGCTTGGTAGGGCAGGGCGATATGGGAAAAAATCATATCACAATATGATTTTTCATATTGGTCGATATCAATATGTATTACAATATAAATCATATCACTATTTCTGTTGAAGTTAAAGTTTTCTTTTTACTCCTAAGTTAGATGTGAAGATGCCATAAGGCAGTATCCAAAACATTAGCACGTGTGTTTACTCCTGCGCTCTGTGTTGTGTGTAATCAAACTAACCTGATGTGCTTCGAACTCTGTTCCAGCCACATGATTGGTTCTGCGCAGCACTATTCTCATTATCATTGGCTTTTCGTACGGTCAGTCAAAACACAGGTGGAATGCGTTCTGTCTACGTTGTTATTGACCATGTCTTAAATGTCTATCGAGGAAAAGTTATATCGCAATATATATTGTTATCATTTTATCGCCCTGCCCTACGGGTTTGGTAACTGAAACTATTTCTAATATAGAAAATACAGATTAATTTAGTGCTAAGTAATAAACTATTCCAAGGCTAAATATGTAACTGAGCGTGGATCTCATCATCACTCTCAAGTTCTATTCACAAGTGTTTTCCAGAGCTTTTGTCCACAGCTCACTGTCTTCATCAGCATGTGTAGTTTGCCTATATATCATGTAATATGAATTAAGTTGAAATTAAACATTTATCGCCACAAGCAAGCATTTCTGTAAAATTCCTCAGTCTCAAATGTGAGCCCTGGTCTGCTCTGTGACTCAGTAACATTTAATCTACTCTTGGAATTCACTGAGGGGAATCTGACTGAATGCAACATTATACACATCCTCAGATAGTTAGGACATGACAGTGTTCTAAGGATTATTCATGGATCCATGAAGTCTATAGAAGCACTTAAATGGTAGTTGATGGATCAGTGATCTAATCTGAAACTCCTGTGTGTGTGTGTACCAGTCGCGTCCACATCTCACAGAGCACCATGGAGTGTCTTCATGGAGAGTTTGATGTGGAGCCAGGGAACGGAGGTGACCGCTGTGACTACCTGAGGGAAAGGGGCATCGACACCTACCTAGTGGTTGTTCCTAAAGGACCTGTGGGAAAGAATGGCATCAATGGTGTAGTGAGTCAACCCTGCCACACACACACACTCTGCAGATATTTGGATATTCAAATGACTGTCTCATATTCAGCCAGCTGAGGCACAGGGAAAGTGATGAAATATTTCATGTAAATTTGAATAATTTTTGCTACTCAGAACTATATTTGAATATGATTTGATAATAAAAATTACATGTGTTCAGGAATGTAAAAAGGAATCACACAGTTCTTTCTGTGTGCTTGTTTCACATTAGAAACTCTCTGTAACCTCTTCCAATGGAAACTCGCCGCTGTTAATCAACACCACAGAGTGTAACGGCAGTGCCAACACAGCCTGCACCACACCGGAGGAACCAGAGGAACTGGATACAAGGGTAACAGAGGTTATAAACAGAGCTGATACTCTGAGAGCTTAGTCACTACAGCATTTATAGGACCACTGACTCTGTCAACTTTGATATGTGAATCTGTGAGGTTGGCAAATCATGTTTGCTGGCACCAGCAGCTACTGATTGCTTACCCTGTCAGTATTTTCATTAATGTGGAAGTCTCTCTCTCTCATGAAAACAGTGTTGATCAAGTGGAAATGTTCAGAGGAGGTTTTCGTGCTGTGGACTGAGGTGTTAAATGGACAGACCAGCTGACTGACAGAAATTCTGACATGGCTTTGATGGATATAGACATGGAATACGTGGGTTCTTCAATCTCCATTTGTTTGTTTGTTTCTTTGGGGACTTCAGGTGGTGAATCCATCTTTCCCTAACCCTCGGAGGAGGCTGCGTCTGCGGGACCTGGCTGAGAGGGTGATTGACGCTCAGGAGAATGAACAGGAGCTCAACAAACTGCTCAATGAGGCTCTGCTGGAGAGAGAGACGGTCCAGGCGTAAGGGAACACCTAAACCAGAAATACGTACTTCCTAACAGCTGAATGATAGTGCTTTCCTCTTTGTTGGCTTATGTCCCGTTAGAGGTGGTCAGAGGACCTGACACTGACACACTGAGCCAGGTCATTTTATACACTAATTACACAGATAATTATTATACAATTTGGTAACGCTTGTCTACTTTAATGGACAAAGCACTCTACAGTTTTTACACACACACTCACACACCGATACATTCAAGGCCCTGGTCTTATTATTAGGGCTTCAGTGTCTTGCTCAAGGACACAGCCGGGATCAAACCGCTGCTCTACCTCCAGAGCCCCAGACGGGAACTTTGATCAGAGACATTATGAATCGGATGCTAAGGTCACATTTTGATCTGTACCAAAGTCATCAAAATCAAGTATGAAATTAAGTCAGAGTGGCAGTTTTCTCTCAGATTTGACTGGATTAGTTTTTCAGTGGTGTAACAATATATTCTAGTCTGAGATTCCCCCGTACAAACAGTACACGTTGTGTTGCTGAGAAATGCATTATAATGTCAGGTAAACTATAGATGATGTATTAATACCAATATTTAACATATGATGTGACTGTGGTTCTCTTGTGTCATCAGTTTGAAGGGGAAGCACACCAACAGGCTCTCCCTAAGGTTTGTGGACCCAGAGCTGGAGACTCGTTACTCTGTGGAGAAGGAGAAACAAAGCGGAGCTGCCTTCTGCTGCTCCTGTGTGGTTCTGCTCTTCACTGCAGCTATGGAAGCGCTCATAGACCCCTGGTCAGTTCACAAGGCCAGCATCTCCTCACATTTCTTTACTCACTGTGGCCAGGCTTGATTTATGATAAATGGACTTTTCTAGTCATGTTGACCACTCAAAGAGCTATATACTACAGGTCACATTCACACATCTGTGGTTTGCCATCAGGGGCAGTTTGGGGTTCTGCATCTTGGCTGGAGGAGCCGGGGATTGAACCACTGATCGTCCAATGGGCGACCCGCTCTACCTCCTGAGCCACAGCCTTTATGTCACACTCACATTCAGACACTAATTATAAAATGACAAAATGATCCTGTTCAAATAATTATTTCCCCTGTGCTGTGAGGGATCTTCCACTCCTGGATCTCAAACATTTTATCTATCACTTCTTTCTGCGTAGTTTGTGCAGCTCAGCTCATTGTAACATTGTTCCCTGCAGTATTGTTTTCTACATGCAGCTGATAATGACTTCACACAGATGTTAGAGAGTCTGAACAAAGACTCTGGACTTGTTGGATTTGCTGTATATTCCTCTCAAGCTCTGTCTGTGTGTTCATGTGTTGTGGAACAGGCTGATTGCAAACTACATCACCTTTGCAGTTGGTGAAGTCCTGCTGCTCATCCTGACAATCTGTTCTCTGGCCGCCATCTTCCCCAGAGTGAGTTACAACGCATTTTTATCCTTTGACATTTGAGTGTTTTGTTGTGTTTGTCATCATTTTCACTACCTGGTGCTACCAGATACCAGGTAACAGGTAACAGATACCAGGTACCAGGTAGCAGGTAGCAGGTAGCAGCACCTTCTCCAGATATGGCGACTGCCAGCAACTGTGTCAGGTCAGTCTGTTGGGTTTCCTTTGGAGGGCCAGGAAATATGTGTTGCAAACTTGCAAACAATTTATGGTTTCTAGTCTTGAGTTGCACAGATTTGCCTGATTAACATGCTGCATCTCATTTTTATAAACTACAGATAAAAAAAATTGTAGTGACATCCTGGAACTTTACTGTATCCTCATGAACAACATCCAGGTGCTGTGACTGTATGCAGCTCATTTAGTGAAGCATGTCCCTGCCCTTGCCCCCAGATTGTCGAACTATTCCTTTAAAGTTGTTTATCTGTAATCTTCACACTGAAGGTGTGGACTCTGACTGTGTTGCTAAATGTTTCCAAGCTGAGCGAATGTGATCACGTCTTTGATGACCGTACAAAATCTTTTTTTTTTGCTTATATTAAACGAGTAAATGATCCGTAAAAGATTAAACACACGTTTCAAATGGGTGTGTACACTGATAATTTACATGTAATGCCAGAGCAGTGTATTGGTATAGAGATTATATCTCTAGGATGCTGGCTTGATAGCTCCTTTAAGGACAGGGACTCCGATCAGAGAGTAGGGCACAGAGAGTTTAATCCAAAGTAACTTTAATGACCACTTGTAAGACAACAAAATGGATGTGGGTAGGGGTAAGTAAGTGTATGTGTGTGGTCCTAGAGAAACAGAAAATATAAAATAATGTATCATTTTTCCATAACATGAAAAACATATCAAAGTCAATCCTAATTAGGTAAATAAATCTGACTTATAAAACTCAAATTGTGCAATTGCAATACTAACACGGTCTAAGCCTGTAAATATACCATGAACAGTTGTAGAATATTAATAAAGAATTGCTAAGTTACACAAAAAAAACCAATGTTAGTAATACAAAATCTGGATACCCATAAAGCAGAGGGGAATTAAATAACAATAACAAGAAATACTGTACCACGTCCCCATGATTGGAGATAATTATGTATTTTGTACATCAAGCACTCAAGAAACACTGTCGAGACTGATAGTAAAGAAAATAATAATAATTATGCTAATAGTACATTCAAACAACTTTTAGCTAAGGAAGGTTTTAACTTACTTTTGAGCATGAACACACACGGACATCCACTGTAGCTCACCCATGGTAAATACGGAAATGACAACTAATTGTAAAGAGATGTGACATTGTCAGCTATGGTAAGTGTGTAAGGACTAAACTCCAGAAAGTCGCAAAAAAAGGGGGGATTGATAACAATTATAACAGGAAACAATAAGTTAAGAGTAAACTTTCTGACAATTGGGATAAAGGGCAGCATCGTGTGTGTGTGTGTGTGGCATGTTTGGCTGGAGCAGTACTTTTGATTCAACCTCGTCATGGAAATTCAGATGTATTGATGTCCAGCAGGACAGGAAGTATTGACTGCTGCTGTCACAGGCTCCACTCAGCCCAGGTCAGTCAGCAGCACGCACACTGTCTGCCAGTCAATCACATGGACTGAGAAAACGCAGACTCATTGTAAACAGTGCTCAGGGCTCAATCAATAGTGTTGAATCACAGTGTCATAAGCCTGCAGCACCACAACATAGTCCATAAACAGAGGCACATGTGTATGAATGTAATCATCTTCACTGGACACTGTAATTAGCCACAAAGCTCTCTCACAGCAGACCTGTTCATATGTCAGTGCAGGAAAACTACAGGGGGCTGCGTTCCATGTAGGTGTCCCAGGTCCAGATCTGGTTTATCACTCATTTTTATTAGCTCCTGCTATGTCAAGCCATCATGTCCTCTATAAAGAATCACTGTAGAACTGACATTTACTTTTTGCTTGTCTCCATGAATGAACTCACTCAAGTCGCCATGTTTAATGGCACCAGTCCAAAAAACCAGTCCAACTTAGGTTGAAAAATAATGGAACCTCTTTAAAAAATATGGTTTGATGACAGTGAGAAGTCAGTTTAGATCAGCTGTAATTAATTCATGTTGATTCTGTAATTGGTAAAATGAGAAGTTTGGCTGTTCTCTTGTTAATATGTTCTCTACAGCTGATGTCTGTATTCAGTCAAGGACTGTGGAAAGACACATCATTCTGTAACACCAAATTGTATTGACTCTTCACTGGAGAAATGTTCAGCTGATGACACCACATCAATTTTAATCCAAATTAAACTTTGATTCATATCAACATTTGAATCTGAGCAGCTTCATGCAGCTTCATGCAGATAATTCAGTGTGTCAGGTAAACTTAATGAGATTTGATCAGGGTTTTGACAGAATCCAGATTGTGAATAAGTGGATTTGATTCTGGATTTGAATTTGATACAGTGCTGTTGAACCCCATCCTTACACAGTATGGAAGTGGCTTCACAGTGAAACAGTTTAGTTTATAGGCTGTTTATTGACCTGTTACAGTTCTAACTGGAATGGTGTTTGTGTCAGGTCTTTCCCAAGAAGCTGGTGTCCTTCTCCACCTGGATCGACCACACCCGTTGGGCTCGTAACACCTGGGCCATGGCAGCCATCTTTATCCTCACCATGGCTGACATCATGGATATGGTGAGCTGCTCTCTGCTCTCTCAGACAGCCAGGTTAAACCAGTGTGGAGATCTGTATTTAATCTATGAGTGAATTTGATGTTGAAAATGAAACTTGGTTTTTAGTTTTCAGTGAGCTATATCTAGTGTGTGTGCCATAAAAAAAGCATAAAAAATCTGGCAGCTGAACAGCTGGACATGTAGGTCTAAGAGTGCAGTGTTAGAAACAGTGGTAATGACTTTGTATCTCCCCACTCTCTAGCTGAGTTGTCTGCCTCAAATCCCAGAGTCAGGCAGCACCACTGCAGCTCCCTCTTCTTCGTTGTCGTCATCCTCCTCCTCCTCCTCCTCCTCCTCCTCCTCCTCCACCACCACCACCACCACTTGGTCTGGCCCTGACGGTTGCCTGGGCAACCCTAAATATTACAGCTATATTGCTGTGCTGGCACTGATGGCTACCACCATGCTGGTCCAGGTCAGTCACATGGTCAAGCTCACACTGATGCTGCTCATCACAGTGGCCACCGGCATCGTGAACATCTACAGTTGGAGGGACATCTTCGACCACTATGACATGGCCCGCTTCCAGGACTACAGGTGATACCAAACAGCAGCCATTATCGTCTTTACACCTCTCTTTGATGGTAGAGAAACAGTCATTTAAAGAAACAGACCTGGCTGCGCGCTCATATATTTGTTGTTAGTTTCATCACCATCATGTGTTCGATACCTTAATGTACAGTTGTTACAGTGTTGGGTTTTCAAACTCTAGTATTGAGGCAGAAATTGTCAATATGTCACTGTTCTTCTCTGCAGGTCATACCTGGTGCCCTCCAAGTTCACAGTGACAATTATGATCTTCATTATGATGGTCAGCTTCTATTATTTCTCCCGACATGTAAGTTCATGTCTGCTGTGTTTGCTGTACTTTAGCAGCATCCTAAAAGATAACAAAGGGGTGAGGTTTCCTTTACTGTCCAACACTTTCCACAAGTCTGCTCTGACGACTGTCAGTCTGAGGTCAGAGGAGACGCTCAGGTGGAGCACTGATTTTGAAGAGCTGATGGCAGAACTACAGACACAATCAACTCTTACTATGCTACATATTTCAATTTTTGATATGTGAGGTGGTCAAGGGGACATGACAGTCACAGAGAAAACAGATTCTGAGAATATTAGAGCCTACAGTAGGCGATGTCACTCTGTTATGTGCAGCAGAGGATAATAGTGGACAGAGACCTACATGAAGACCCTGAAACACCTGCTGTCATGTAGAAGGTGCTGTGACCAAATATGGTGATTCAGAGGGATGCTGCCATGGAGAGGGAGGGGGCAGGAGCAGGTGTATATGTGTATGCAAAGATTTGTTCACCTATGTCATTTAAAGATTAGTTCACACAGAAAACTTTTGACAGATTTTCCAAAAACAGACCTCAGAGTGATACACTGGACACTTTTGGCAATAACATGGTCAAAGTGTTTCCACGATTAACAGAAAATTCAACCATATCTGCTTTCAAATCTGTATCCTGGTTAAATGCTGTTGCGGTGTGCAGGTGGAGAAACTGGCCCGCACACTGTTTCTGTGGAAGATTGAGGTCCATGAGCAGAAGGAGAAAGTATATGAGATGAGGCGCTGGAATGAGGCACTGGTGACCAATATGCTGCCCGAACATGTGGCTCGACACTTCCTGGGCTCCAAGAAAAGAGATGAGGTGAGTTCCTCACATCCACAGACACCAGATCAGTCCTACTTCTCCTCTGTGTGTGTGTGTGTGTGTGTGTGTGTGTGTAAAAGAAATGTGTGTAATGTTATTTTATCTTGCTTGTGAGTTTGATCACTTTTCAGTTCCACTGCTAAAGTCAGGATGTCCTGTGAACTCATGTTTCTCAGCAGTGTTCTCACCACAGCTGTAGTTTATAAACTTGTCACACTGGAGGAATAGTTCCTCAGCAGTGAGGTCAAGTTCCTCGGGTCTTCAAACGTTCTGACCATCCTGAGGTCTGTCCTGCCCAAATTCCACAAATATGTAAACTTCCCGACAAGAGAGAAGAACACTTTAGACCAAGTCTACAGCAACATCTCACATGCCTACAAAGCCAGCCCTCTGCCACATCTGGGACTCTCAGACCATCTGTCCCTGTCCCTCATCCCAGCATACAAACCACTCAGCTGCAGACAGCTACCATCCACGAAGGCAGTCAAAGTATGGACTAAGGAAGCTACCTTCAGATCTGGGGACTTGCAGGCCTACAAAGAGGCACAAAGATGGCTGAGAAGGGGCATCAGAGAGGCCAAGCGCAGGTACAAGCAGCGCATAGAGGATCACTTTAACAGCAACAACACCAGATGCATGTGGCAGGGGATAAAGACTCTCACTGGCTACAAGGACAGTTACACAGCCACAAACTCCACAAACAGCACACTGCCAGACACTCTGAACCACTTCTTTTCTCGCTTTGACCACCATAACAGAGATGCCAGCACTGATCCTGCACTACCAGGGAAGGACGACCCCATACAGCTGCAACAACATCAGGTCAGATCCACCCTGCGCAGAGTCAACGCAAGGAAAACAGCTGGTCCAGATGGAGTCAGAGGAAGGATCCTAAAAGACAAGATAAGATATCAGAGGTATTCACCACCATCTTTAACCTCTCGTTACTACAGTCTGCAGTCCTCACGTGCCTCAGGTCAGCCACAATCATCCCAGTACCTAAGAAAAGTACAGTGAACTGCCTTAATAACTATCGCCCAGTTGCCCTCACCCCCATCATCACAAAATGTTTTGAGAGACTCATCCTCTCTCACATTAAGTCTGCCATCCCTGCCGACCTGGACCAACACCAGTTTGCATACAGAGCAAACAGGTCGACAGAGGCAAAGTCATCACAGCACTCCACACAGCCCTTACACACCTGGACCAGGAAAACACCTATGTAAGGATGCTGTTTGTGGACTTCAGCTCAGCTTTTAATACAGTTATTCCCCACAAACTGGTTCACAAACTGAGCAACCAAGGCTTAGGCAGTTCCCTATGCACATGGATGCTGGACTTCCTGAGCAATAGACCACAGAACGTCAGGATGGGACATCACACCTCATCCACTCTCATCCTCAACACTGGCACACCACAGGGGTGTGTCCTCAGCCCTCTACTCCCTCTTCACCCACGACTGTTCCCCCATTCACCCCAACAACACCATCGTCAAATTTGCTGATGATACCACTGTAGTAGGATTGATATCAAACAATGATGAGACAGCCTACAGAGAGGAGGTTCAGCATCTTACAGAATGGTGTCGTCACAGTAACCTGGACCTCAACATCATAAAGACCAAGGAAATAATAATAATGACTTCAGAAAATCAAAGCGCATCGAGCACTCAGCCCTCTGTGTACAAGGTGAGGAGGTAGAGAGCTTCAAATTCCTCAATGTGCACATCTCAGCTGACCTCACCTGGACCACACACATCTCCCATCAGGTGGGGAAGGCCCAACAGAGGCTTTACTTCCTCAGGAAGTTAAAGCAAGCTCACCTCCCTCATCACCTGCTGACCAACTTCTATCGGTCAGCTATAGAGAGCCTCCTGACCTACTGCTGCACCGTGTGGTTCACCGGCTGCACAGAAGAGAACAGGAGGGACCTGCGACGGGTGGTGAGAGCACAACGCTACCCCCCCTCAGAGACACTCTGCACTTGCCGACTTCAAAAGAAGCCCAACTGCATTTTAAAGGACCCCACTCACCCTGGATATCACCTCTTCTCCCCCCTGCCCTCTGGGAAGAGATATAGATATATAGAACAATCAGAACCAAAACCAACAGACTAATAAACAGCTTCTTCCTACACGCCCCCCCCCCCCCCCCCCCCCCCCCCCCCCCAGCTCCCACCACCCAAGACTAAAGTGCAATAAACCTTATCCCCTCTTTTTGACATTTTATATTTCTCTGTACTGCCATTCCAAGAGCTGCTAAATGGTGTTTCATTGTTTTGGACCAGTGACAATAAAGATCTGTTCTATTCTATTCTGTCTTGTTTATGTGACCTATTACAGGAGCTGTACAGCCAGTCCTATGATGAGATCGGAGTCATGTTTGCCTCAATCCCCAACTTCTCTGACTTCTACACAGAGGAGAGCATCAATAATGGAGGGATCGAATGCTTACGCTTCCTCAATGAGATCATCTCAGACTTTGACAGTGTAAGCTGCTTTCCTCATTCATAGTGTGTGCTGATATTAGGATTTTTAAAAGTAGAGTAGGTGTTTTTGAAGTGATTGGAATTTGACTTCATGTACTCAACACCACCTTTCACCTGTATCCTCATCAGCTGCTGGATGAATCTCAGTTCCGCTGCATCACAAAAATCAAGACCATCGGCAGCACCTACATGGCAGCATCAGGTGTCACCCCTGATGTCAGTAACGGCTACAGCTGCATGAAGGTCAGCTTGGTCATGTGACTTCTCCAGGCCTTAGCATGTGTCTCTGATCGAACCAACATGAAAATGACTCTGCAGCACATTTTAAATGAGATAATAGATAATAGAGATAGAGATATCATGACACAGTATAGAGTCTCTTTTGGACCTGTCAAATAATGTAGATGGTTTTTGCCAGTTCTGATCGTGTTGGTGTGGAGGTGTAGTTTGAGCAGTTTGCTTTGTGTCTGGCAGAAAGAGGAGCAGTCTGACAGAGAGCGCTGGCAGCACCTGGCAGACCTGGCAGACTTTGCTCTGGCCATGAAGGTCACACTCATGAACATCAACTACCAGTCATTCAACAACTTCATGCTACGCATCGGTACGTGCTAACCTTCACCTGTTTCTCTCTCTTTCTCTCTCTCTCTCTCTGTTTGTTTGTGTGTGTGTGTGTGTGTGTGTGTGTTCTCATGTCAAAATCAAAGAGGCAAATGGGGTCAGTTCATTCATTCATTATCTATTTCGCTTATCCGTTAAAGGCCACAAGGGGCTGGAGCCTGTCCCACCCTGTACAAATTGCCAGTCCAATGCAGGGCCACTACATATAGACAAACAACCACTCACACCTACAGGCAATTTAGCGTCACTAAATTTAGAGTTTAGTAAATTAACCTAACCTTCATGTCTTTGTACTGTGGAAGAAAGCCAGAGAGAATCCATGCAGGCACAGGGAGAACATACAAACTCCCCGGGTGAACCAGGCATCAAACCCGGGTCCTTCTTGCTGTGAGTCGACAGTGCTAACCACTGTACCACCATGTCGCCCCAGTTGATTTCATCTCATCACATTCATTTATCAGACTCTTTTGTTCAAAGCAACTATTAGTTACAAGAAGTACATACAAACAGCAGGAGCTAGATACTCTAAGTGTGTCCTTTCAAACAGGGAAATACTTAAGGGATGTGAAAAGCATATTCATTAAAACAGTACAAATGATTAGAGATGTTTTTTTGTTGGACTCACCCAGTACGGTGATTCGCATTTCTCAGGGACGGCGGAATCGACCCCACGGTACCTTTCAACGTCCCTCCTGGTTTCAGCAGCCAGCCTGTTCTCCGATCCAGGATGTTCAGTTTTATATGAGTGTGAATAACTGAAAAGGCGTCCACCTCTTCCCGGTGTCGTCTTTCCAAAACCACACTTTCTTTCCTCACCTGCCGACAATCTGGGTTGATGAGCCCCAAAACACCACGCCCCCCTCACGTGTCTATCAGTAGATACCACTTAACCCAAACCACACCTACAGACCCCAGAGAAAGACTGAATCATAACATCACTTTCAAAGCAAAGTACGTGTAATGATCCATAATAACGTTAATAACATTAATAACACTTTCTTCAGTGACTCCATGATTTCGATTTCCCTGTAGCTCTAAGTTTCTCTGTCTACTAAAAGATTTTCATATCACATACAGAGACCTAACATGCCTTGCTATGATGTGAAGTCTGTGATACATAGTCACTGGATGTGCTGTGCTGAATGAAATGTCAACGTTGCTGAGAGATGAACAAAACTATAAAAACAAGGTGGAGCTTGTAAAAACATGAAGTTAATGATGAGCCAGGTTCTCAGGTGTAGCCTTCACAGTACTAATATCTCATGTCACCTGTGTCAACCCTCTCCTTCAGGTCTAAATAAGGGCGGAGTGTTAGCAGGAGTGATCGGTGCCCGCAAACCCCACTATGATATCTGGGGCAACACTGTGAATGTAGCCAGTCGCATGGAATCCACAGGGGTGATGGGAAACATCCAGGTACAGCTCTGGGCTTTACTGGAGGCCTGTGAATCACTCAACACTGTTTACACTATTTTTACAATGTTCAAGGTAAACCATGTTACCACCTTTTAATCCAGGTTTATCCTAGGTTATTGTAATCCAAGATAAGATGCAATACACACACACACACACACACATATATATATATATATATATATATATATATATATATATATATATTAATCTCTAATGATATTATCAAAATCCCGTGTTCATCATCATCTCAGTGCTGCTTTCATTAGGTATTAGGCACACTTTATGTGGCACTGCGCATCGCCTTGTGGGAGTAAGGCACCTGCAGTTTTCTGCTCAGTCTTCTACAGTTGCTTTTCTCTGGCTGTGATGACAGCACTTTGTCCAGATTGGCTCAAAACTCAGATCAGTTATCTCCTGTGGTTATCTCTTCCAAAGTTGATCTAATTTATTTGATCTCCTTCTTCTGACAGCTCACATTTTACATCTGTGCACCAACACTATAGTTTTAATTTCCAGATAAAAGCTGTTCATCAGTTTAGTTCAGGAGTTTGTTATTCAATTCAATTCAATTCAATTCAATTTATTTATATAGCGCCATATCACAACAACAGTCATCTCAAGGCACTTTTCATATAGAGCAGGTCTAGACCATACTCTTTAAAAATAGGTATTTACAGAGAGAGACCCAACAAATCCCACCAAGGAGTGTTAATTAGCGACAGTGGCAAGGGAAAAACTTCCTTTAAGAGGCAGAAACCTTTGCAGAACCGACTTCAGGTGGCGCCATCTGCCTCGCACCGGGTTGGGTTAAGAAGGAGAGAGAGAGGGGAGAGGGGGAGAGGGGAGAGAATGCTAAAGAAGAAATATAGCATAAATACAGGTTCCATATCAGATGTAAGGTGAGGTAATACAGCAATACAGCAGTAGTAATGATAGTAGTGATAATTAAAGTATTAGCTGCCAACACAGCACAACCACAGCAGTGTAAGTAATTTGTAATTCTAGCAGCAGATTATTGGAAAAGTAGTAATGCTAATGGTCATATTTTTATCATTTTCATATTTCACATTTTTTTGCTCATGTTTCTCTCCATGTGTAACTTTTCCCCCATACACCTGGACATCGCCCTGCATGTTTCATACTTGTATTTTTTTTTTCTTCAGTCTTTTCTGGCCTTAAATGTTTAGAACAACACGTCTTTGACTGAGTAAACAGTGTGTATATATACAAAATAGTCTGACATGTTGAGGGGAACAGTCCACAATGAGGTTGATATATTTGACAAATTGCGAGAACAACTGGTAAAAGTCAAACGCCGTCACCTAGTCACGCTGCTGGAAGTGTGTCTGACTTGACTGCAGTCGTTTCCCAGCAGTCAGCGACAGTTCACGTTTCACCATCAAGAACGCACCCATTTACTCTTTGTGTGTGTGTGTGTGTGTTTGTGTGTGTGTGTGTGTTGCCCCCAGGTGGTGGAGGACTGCTACAACATCCTCAAAGAGTACGGGTTCCGCTTTGTGAGGAGGGGGCCCATCTTTGTAAAAGGAAAAGGGGAGCTGCTCACTTATTTTTTGAAGGGAAGAGACAAACAAGGCTCATTTATCAACAGCTCCTCTGTCACTCAGCCACACCAGGTGGTGGACAGCTAAGGGCCACACTCCTCAGAGGGGGGCAGAGGACTTAACCTGACCTGAACGTAAAAGAGTGTTTTACAATTCAAATTACAATGTGATTGACACACATCACACACCTGTGGTGACACACCACACACATTATCAAACACACACATGTTCACCGTCAATGGAAAGATATATGAGCCAGTACAATTTGTATTTGAATTTGAATGTCATGTTCAAGTTGAACCACAGAATTCAGGAATGATAGTAAAAGACAGGAGTGCCAGACACAGACACTACAGAAGATTAAACAAATAGAAATAGAAATAGAAATAATTAGACTGTATAACGTAACTAGGTGGTATAGGATGGCCTCCTGTCATCATGTAGCCCAGGCTAGTGATGGCCACATGGTTTCTTTCATGTGCAGCTGCGCAACAACTCAAACATAAAAATAAGCACACAAGTAAATTCTTTGAAAGAAATCCTGGATTTGCCTCCAAATGAGAACTTGGCACATTACTTAACATTTCACTAACTCTACTGAAAGCCTGTGGTATGCTGCTAATTAACAGAAACACAGATCAAACACAGACCAACTCATTTAAGTGATAGAGACACTGAATGTGATTAAGCAGGAGTTTCATTAGTAACTGGAGGATGGAGTCAGGTGGAGGACTGTAGCATGTTTTCATATTCTCCCATGATGTGAAATGTTGTGTCTCCTCTGAATGGAAACAGCCTCCAGACGTGTTCATGCTGCAGATGTGTCACACACAGCTGTCTGCAGAGAAATCTCTTCATTACACACTTGTTTAACATGTGTTTTGTGCTTTGAATTCAACATTTCAGCATGAGGATGACTAATTCAAAGTGATGTCATTTAAATACAATGATGGGCTTTATTTCTTTCCATAGAAGACACACACAAACATGCACACACATCTTCTCAGCACATTAATACTACATGACTTTTGGATGCCTGGCCTAAATTGGACATTGTTACCCATCTACAAAATGCTTCAGTGTATGGAGGCCTGACAGGCTGATCTGACATCTCTGATGAGGAAAAGGATTTGGAAGTGGACCAATGAGAGGCCAGAATGTGATGATACAGAGTGATCTGACACCTGCTGCTGCCTGTGTGTGGTTGTGGGTGTGCAGTGCTTATGGTGTATTTTTCCACAGTCAATGTATTGGTTCTCCTTGGTTCTGACCTGAGACGAGTCAGGTCTGTCAGTCACTGTGCTCTCCTCTCTGCTCCTGGACCTTGTATGTCACTGGCTTCTAGATGTTTGTGTGCCTCGGAGCTGTGTTGAACATGAAGGACAACTGTCAGTTTTAGAAGAGGGACAGGTGACTCATGGCAGAGATATTTTTCACACTGATTGTGGACTGATAGAAGTGCCTATCACAGCTGCGATCACCATCTTTTAATTCTATTGATCGATTCCCTACAAGACTTTGCCTACCAAAGTCTAAAAGTCCGTTCACATAGCTGTGAAAGGATCATTCCTATTGATTACAACTTGGGTTTTATTTTTGTAGTTCTGATCATAAACTCTATTGGTTATGAAAACACTGTACAGGTAATAGCTGAGACCTGGAAATACAGTGACCAATAAGGAACACGTGCAGTCAGGTGGTCAGACAGACTGTCTGTTGTAAACCTCCATCACAGTTTATAGACTCACATCCTGCTTCTTCTGTACTCACTGTGCAGTGAGGAATGATTAGCAACATGTCGGATGCTCTCACTTTCAGTTTAACCTCTGACTAGTGTTTCAGTGACTCTTGATAAAACTAATCAAACTGACCCATTAGACCTATTTTAGTGATGTCACTCTTAGAGAAGCCACAAAAGATGCTCACTGTAATAAACTGGGATTTCCATTTAACTGCATGATGGTGATGTGGAAAAGAAGGCTGTTGGGAAAACAAAATAATTTAAAGTAAATTTAGAAAGTGATTTATTTCATGATGTAAAAGGACGACAGCAACAAAAAAGTTCAAATACAGGAAGTTGAACTCGCTGCAGCCTTTCCATGTTTTTTACTAGATGTGAATTGATTCCATCTCCACCTGGTATTTAACATTTTAAATAACTTCTCGCAAACATTTGCTCACTTCTACCTGTAACTTGTTATCGGGCACAGTGAGGTTTAGATGACCTTCAAACTTCACTCAGAATGGGGCCAAACTGTACAGATGTTATGTACAGCTGGCTGAGATCTGACCACAGCGTGAGCCAGATTCTGTGTGTATATATATTTTAATGAACAGGTGTTCATGATCCAGATGAGGTATCTAGATCCAGATCTCATGTTAATACCAGGTAGAAATGAGGTCTCACTTTTCTAGTGAATTCTGGTTTGAAGTTGGTTATCTGTGTGTCTTTTCAGTTTTTGCTTGCTCGGTCTTGTAAAGGGCCCGATGATCCAACATTAGCATGGACATGTACAGCAGACATATACAGGGTTCTGCATATGCTAATGTATTTACACTTGCAGTTAGTGGATGGTGATAGTCTGTGCAGTCAAAAGTAGCCCCGACCCTAAGAGACCTGGGCAGGTGAAAGAATTGACATCACTTGAACTAATGTGGCTGTGTGGACATAAATATATATATAGATAGATATCCTCTGCAAACATGTCAACAGGTCTCACTTCCAACTCAGTCATCTTGGTCCCTATACCCTATGTGGAAGTAAATCAGCAGGTACATTGAAAAAGTATCTCAGTTGTCACTTGAAGCTCACAAAATGAAAACTGAAAAAGGGGCCTAATCACATGATGTACCAATTGCAGGCAGTGTATTGAGAGTTGATGAACAAGGCTGCACAAAAATTATTAGCAGGTCTAACAAGTCAGCCTGCTCACATGCAGGACCTGAGGCCCAGGGCCTCTTTTTAGTCACAAACCTGCCATTTTGCTTGTAACAGCATACCAAATCTGATTGCATTTGAGGAACTTCAGACATTACTTCCCCTTAGGTTTGTATTTCAGAGGCTTTGACATGACAGCAGTGATGCGCAGGAGAATGACTCACCTGGCAGGAAACAGCTGTACTGTATGGGAGTTTTGGGGAAAATATGTAGAGAGCCACTGTTCTTTCCTCTGTTGACTGTAAAACCCATCAGTGTCTCTGTAGAATGGGATGAAAGTGCAATAGTTTCTTCTTCTACAACACCTGATGCTCTCCTCTCTTAAGGAAAGGTTCAGTCACTCCTTCCCCTTTAATTCATATTTTTATAATGTAATGTTTTGTTCTATTTAAAGAAAGGGAAAGAGGACTGAACATGTCCTTGTTGTACATAGTTTAGATTGTGTTTACTGGTGAATTTATTTATTGGAAATGACAGGGACATTGCTTTTTTTTTCCTACACAGATGTGAAAATGCCAGTGATAAAGGAATGGCTTAGATGTAAAAGCCACAACATGGACCATGGTGGTTCCTCATTTGTATTTTAAAAGCATCTCAGGCTTGGGAACAAAATAGCACTTTGAATAATGTGTCTCTGTACTCTGTATATGATTCCAGGTTTTGGTTGCAACAGAATTTCTGAGTTACGCAACAACTCAAGAACAGCCAGCTGATGGCATCATTAGGCAACAAAATGATTCAGTCCTGTGGTTCTGTTTGTTGTTGCTGTTTAGTTTCTGTCCAAATTTGATTCAGAACTTTAATTCCTCTTCACAGTTTTTGTGGATTGAATTAGATGTACTGTAAATCTACTTAGCCTGCTCTGAGCAGTTGATCCCAATCCTGGTTATTAAGTTGAAGAATTTCTCAGTCAGTGTACCCTCTTTCATTTCAGTTGTTTGTCATCCTAAGGTGAATTGATTAAAGAAATCTAATAAAAAACAAGCCTCAGAGCCATGATTATTACAGTCAATGGAAACTGAAGCACATTGATTCTGAAAGAACTCATCAGGTCCATGTCTCAACATCAGGTTTACAAACTGAGCACATGCCAATAGACTGAATACATTTAGCTTGGTGATTTTAAATAAAATGGGGGACCCTTCAAGAGACAGCAAGAAAGTAGTTTACTGAACATATCACATCAATCAATAGTATGTAGCAAAGTATCATACTAAACAACACAAGGACACTCACAAAGAGATAGTAGAAAAATAACATAAAATGTAAATACAACTAAACTGACTAAACTAACTTTAAACTGATCTGAATTGGAATTAAAAATTAGGTCTATACTGTAAATATATACTTTGACAGTGCTTCATCATAGACTGTACATTACGTTACACAGAGATATGTAACACTACAATAATAGAAATATAAAGATACCACATTATAGTAATAACAATTAACAATTTTGCTTGGTGCTTGGTCTGCGACAATGTTTAGGTGGGTGGTACGTGTCAAAGTAACATCCAGATGAATGAAGGAGCCAAGGTTTCCCAGCAGAACATTGGATGTAACGAAAAGATCAATATTTTTCATTTCACCCCGTGTCTCTCGCGCTCTCTCTCTGCTGTATAACTATAACTGCAGCATAAAGAAGCTTACAGTCTGAAAAACTGGGCCTGTATCAATGAAGAGTTACCTTCAGTGATATAAAAATAAAACAAGAGATGGAGCCCAGTGGCCGCGATTTTCATCAACTGATACATGAGAAATTAGAAATTTGCAGTTGGAGTCTTGTCGCCCCCCAACGGTGACGCATCCCGCACAGACCGGCGTGAAGGAATTTCCGCCGACGTCATCGCGTATGTCCATAACAAGGCTGCAGCTGTCTGAGAGCAACAATAACAAGCTCTAATCGACAACTTAACCGCGGCTTCAACCGTAACTGACAGCGCCACAGATCGCCAACTTTCATAAAATGCGGCTGTCGAAATAATTCTGGCCTCCGTTCGTTCGTCCTCCAGGCCGAAAACCGGGTCATCGTCACCGCGAAACAAACACGGAGACTCGGCCGCAGGGGGAACAAGGCAGTTCGGGGCTGCATCTGGGTTAGTGGGCCTGCCGTACCGGTGGTTTTGTTATTCCCGCAGTGTCCCGCTGCGCCCGTCGCTGGTTTGTATAGACATCGCGTCAGTTGTGTAAACCACGGAACATGCAGGCTAACGGGGCAGGACAGGACCGAGATTCAGAACTGTCCTGCCATAACGGTGCACAAAACGGTGAGTCGTCCTCCACCGGGGCAGCTCACTCCAACGGACTAGTGTCTGTCACCAACAATGGAAACACTGTCAGCATCAACAACGGAGTGTCAGCCCAGACCGCGGCCAACAACAGCAGCAGCACGGCGGACGTCAAGAAGAAGAAGCGCCTGTCTCAGTCTGAGGAGGATGTCATCAGGCTCATAGGACAACACCTACACGACCTGGGTCTCAAGTAAGTCGGCCGGTGGGACGAGCGAGTCCTCAGCCAGCTGAGCTGTCAGAGGATGTGTCTGTCAGGACAGTCATGGTGACCTTTGGACTTGCTGTCCTCTCAGAGAAGGGAGGGAAACAAACCAGTTCGTACATCAGGTGGATTCTGTAGGCCTCACAGGTGCTTTTAGCGAATATATACAAATAAGTTTTCACAGGTCTGCTTGGGACGGTGGTCCGCAGCGGGTCAGAGAGCTGAATTTTTTCATGAAATTTAAATTGGTTTTCCACCTCTCTGTTCGACGCAGCGCCAACAGAAAGCAGCTGCAGTTTGATGTGTCATATATTCAGTGAAACAGAAAGAAAATAATTAATGACTACAGCTCAAAACGCTTGATTTCTGAAGGCAGTTTTTACCAGGCGCACGGTCAGAGAGGATGTATGTTTTTATATGTGAGAGGAAAGGATGGAATGAAGACACACATTAATATTATTATATTTGGACAGCACACTATGTATTGTACTTTAAATGAAGAAAACTAAAGACTGTTTTTACCATCAGTTAATATTCAGATTTTTGTCCTTTTATTACCTGATTAATTATTTGTCCAAAAAAAGCACACCATCAGTTTTCAGAGTTGGTGACTTCCTCAGATGTCTTGTTTTTTCACACCAACAGTCCAAAGCCTAGAGACAGGTCAGAACAATAAGACAGAGAAATGCAGCAAATCCTCACATTGGAGAGGCTGCAACAATTGATCCAAAATCACAAATATCAAAATTCTTGTTGATTAATTTCCTGTCAAGTGAATAATTATTTAATTGGCTAATCATTTCAGCAGTGAAGGCATCCTACATTTTTGCTCAGCCCACCTTTTCTCCTTATCTCTATCAGCAGTTACACAACAGTGAGCTGAGAATCAAGTCTGTCTCTCTGCCCACTCAGTGCATAGTGTCAGACACACTGTCATATGTTATTTATCACTTGTTCACATGACAGTGACATAACAGTAAACATGCTCTAGTTCCAGTCACTGTATTAAAAAATGGTCTGAAAGTGTTGATGCATTCCCAGGCCAGTGATCATGATGTTAATTGATTTCTCTGTTCTTCATTGTTTACAGTCAGACGGTGGACCTCCTAATGCAGGAGTCTGGCTGCAGACTGGAGCACCCCTCTGCCACCAAGTTCCGCAATCATGTCATGGAAGGAGAGTGGGACAAGGTGGAAGTGATCTGCAATGCATATCCATACTGTCACAACTCTTGGATAACAGTAATCTGTACACTGTGTTCAGATCAAGAAGAGAAAATAATACTGATTTAGTTTGCTCTGTTCTTGAACTTTGTGCCAGTCATCCTAACCCAGCAAAACCAACCTCTCACACCTGTTCCCTCTCTTTATTCAGGCTGAGAGTGATCTGAATGAGCTGAAGGCACTGATGCATTCTCCCAGTGCTATAGTGGTAAGTGGCCTCAGACCTCTGACCAACAGTTTTGTCTCTAAATCTGTGTTAGACAGGTTGGTAATCCAGCCTTGGTCATACAGTAGCATATATTCAAATGAATTTAAAGATACATATGAAGAAATACAGATAGTTTCTCTGATATAGCTGCAGACCTGTGAGCTTTTTTCTTCAAAGTTTACTGCATCCAGTTTCATTCCAGCAGTTTATTACACATTAGACACATTTTATTGACTGCTGGGACTCTTTCATAAACACACACCAGATGTACACAACACAACTAGTGAACGTTTCAAATGAATAAAAAGATTCAGTCACGTGTTGGCTGTGAAGTGTTAGAATTGTCTGTCCTGGTGTCTAATGAGTAAATGTTGCAGACATCATGATGACCCCTGTCCTACTCTGTTGTTTTCGGCCTTGTCCTCTTCTTGTCTTCCTGTTCAGCGAATGAAGTTCCTGCTGCTGCAGCAGAAGTATCTGGAATATCTAGAGGATGGGAAGGTCCTGGACGCCCTGCAGGTCCTCAGAGCAGAGCTCACTCCACTTAAGTAAGTACAACACAGAGCGGATCCACATCCTGAGCGGGTCAGTTCACAGCAGACAGGGAAGCTGAGTCATACTGTGGAATTTCAGTGGAAAGCAGGGTTATCATTTACACAGAGAATTTCACTGCACTTACAGTGTCGAATTTTGCTCATTGTTTTCATTTCTGAGTTTTGCTTTTCCCACGTTGCAGTAGAGTAGCTCAGGTCCCACAGAGGAGTAATAGAATTGGTTTTGGCAGCCTCTCCGTTGACTTCACTGTCACTGATTTGAACAGTGATCACAGTGTGTGCTTTGACTGACAGAGCAGTAGCAAACAGAAGTACAGAATACTGAAGCTGCCAGTAGCCTTTGTGACAAAACTTGAAAATTTCAAGTTCATGTCAGACTGAAGAACCCTCTGAAACATCTAGATAATCACAGAACACTGTAACACTGAAATACAATCCACCCAGACGGCGTCTCTGATGTTCATCACTTTTCCTCAGATGTACCGATCAACACAGACTCCAAGACACATGCATGTGATGCACGGCCCTATAGGACCTACGTTCAGTCTTTTTTCACTCCAGTTTTGCTAGTTCACTGCCCACTGGGGTGTGGGATAAAATCGAAAATGAGAATGTTGCAGTTTTCTTCCTGTGTACTCCTCATGGAGCACACTGGAAAACTATTTCTGTCCAGTTCTGTCCAGTTCTGATGCTCCTCAGCCCAGTGAAGACAGTTTGTCCTCCTGAGAGCTGCTGCTGAGGACAGAGGTGCTTACATGATGCTGACATCCTGCTTTTCAATTATCAGTAAGGCTGTGTTCAGACTGAAAACTTTGTATCATAAACTGTGGGCTTTTCATTCATCTCAGTGGGACCACTGTGTTGGTGCAGTGGGGGTGCATTACAGTAAATACAGTAGTCTGAAAACGACTGATCCAGACTCAACTTTTGCT
This sequence comes from Lates japonicus, assembly GCA_033238685.1. Lineage (NCBI taxonomy): Eukaryota > Metazoa > Chordata > Actinopteri > Centropomidae > Lates > Lates japonicus. Next base: position 972,883 of record BRZM01000006.1, on the reverse strand, counting down.
GCAGCACAGGGTAACACTAGGGGCAGCAGTGTTCATCTTATCCCACAACGCAAAAAACAATTATCCTGATTGAGTTTCAGTATGTGGTGTACAGAGTTAACACTTTTGTTAACACTTTTGTCTCACCATCTGCAGACCATGAACATCCACAGCAAATGTAGCATGTGTTGGACATCCATGACATGACAGTGTTTCCTCCACCTGAAAACAATCAAAACTGTTCCACTATTCAAAACTGGCCAAATACGTGATATTAATTAACAGATACACTAATGGTGTTATACTTCTCATTGTTTGGTAATGGCAACAATCAGTAGGAAAACAAAATGACACTGGTGTTGGTTTACTACTGACAATCTAACATGATTTTATTGCTTGCTGTTGACGTATTTGTGAAGAAATCTTTAGACTCAGATCAATACAGAGCTCAGTGTAGCAGCAGGTGTGAGTGTGTCTGACAGAAGCTGAGAAAATGTCCTCATGTGTTTTCAAGGTACCTGATGTGCAGTCATACAGAGGACCTGCGAGCGAAAGCAGAGTGGGAAGGCAAAGGCATGGCATCCCGAACAAAGCTGCTGGACAGGCTCCAGAGTGAGTGTAGTCTGACTCACAGCCCCAACTTACTCCTTCCTACATAGTCAACACCTCTCTAATGCTGTCATTGCCATATACTCTACACTGACTTGTATTCAGTTGGATTATATGTACACCGTCTGATGATAAGAATCTCTCTTACAAACACTGAAAACTGATTTTTGCTAATTTTCCAAAACAGGGATTTTCACAAGAGTTACATCTCGCCCTGTACAGATAAGAACATTTAGAATTTAGCCGTAATTTAATCTTGGCCACAATGATATTGGAATGTAACAGTGCACTGATAACATGTATCATGAAAATATGATGGAATTCTTAAGGTAATATTACATCTACAAAACTTCACTAATTTCTGTTTTAGTAGATTGTATGAAACAAAAGGGAAAATTCAAACATTCCTCAAAGACCAGTTGTTCAACATTGTCGCCTTGTCTTGGCTGATATTCACATCATGTAACTCAGACTGGAAACACCTCACCTCACTTTGTTGTACATGTACAAAATTTCACAAATGGTTGGCAGTTGTGCTGAACTGTGCCTCCAGCAAGTTGATTGGTTGATTCAGCACCTGGTGGGAGGCGGGTTCAGAATGTAATAAATAAATAATAAGAATTTAATTTTAAAACAACCAGTTAAAGGCTAAATTATATACAGTGACTACAGATACAAAATAACATCAAAATCAATAGAATTGAAAATAGAATATATGGAACCATATGTAGACTGAATATTAGTGGCATTACTGAGTGGCAGTAATATGTTATTATACCCTGAACATCAGTATATTCTAATAGAGCTGTACAGTAGATGGTTACTTTATGCTCTGAACTAATTAGAATCTTTGTGTGTGTGTGTGTGCGCATGTGTGTGCACGCAGCCTACCTGCCTCCCTCAGTGATGCTACCCCCTCGCCGCCTGCAGACTCTGCTGAAGCAGGCGGTGGAGCTGCAGAGGGAGCGCTGCCTCTACCACAACACCAAGCTGGACAGTGGACTGGACTCTGTGTCCCTGCTCCTGGACCACGCCTGTAGCCGGTAACAACACACACACACTGTACTGCAACAGGGCACCAACCAGGCTGATGGGACTTTTCTCTGCTTTAAAAAACATTTTAATGTTTGATTTTTTTTCACAGTGGGACAGTTGGACTACATGTAGTGTGTGCTATAGAACTGTATTTAATTTGTCACTGTGTTATCATCTCTATGATGATGTTTACATTTAGAAATCCAATAGTAACTAACTAACTAAATGCAGTGTGAATGCTGATAGCTGAATGGATTGATGAAGCAATGCTGAGAAATGGCAGAAATTGTTGAAATGCAGAAGAAAAGCTTAAAAGGTGAAAGGCAAAAGTAATTGCTGAAGCAATGCTTAAAATGACAGAAAAACTCTGTGAGAGAAGAAATTATTTGTATTAATATCAGATGAACTCTATCTGCAGAATGTCTGAACTTCCTAACAGGTAAAATGTAAAGAATTAGGTATCGCGTGTGTGTGTCTGTGTGACAGGGGTTTTGGGGGGGGGGGGGTGTTACAAACAGTTTAAAGGTAAAATCTGTTTAAAGGTAATTTACCAATCAAAATTATGTTAATGTATAGGTTCTATGTAGATGTATGTGTGTGTGTTCGCATGTGTGTGTTTGTGTGTCTGACTATGTTTGTAAACAGCACCGAGATCAAAGTCACACAATACAGTGATTTGCCTCTGCGTACCTCTCAAGCTCTCCCTATTCATCCAAAAACTGTAGCTGCTATCGATAAAATCAGGTGATTACCAGCGCCGGGAGACTTTGCTGAATGCAGATGTGTGTCATTTCTGTAAAGTGAAAAATGACCACAGTGTCGCAATTTAAAAACTCCTCAGACACTCTTGAGAGAGTACTCAAACCAGGCCATGTTATCTGCAGTGTGGTTGAGGGCTCCTCTCAGTGCTCAGAGGCCGCTTACTGAAAAACCGTAAATCTTTTGGCTTAGGGAGTCACACGGTGTAACAGAGCACAAAAATATCTACAATTTGAGGTATAAATTGTGTGTGAGGAGTGAAAGATGTGGGCTGGAGAAGAGTTGAAGCACAAAAATTTCAGGCTAGCATGCGTGACATCACCCACTCTAGCCAGCCCAATACACACCCATTATAAACTCAGAAACTGTCAGAAATGAGCATGAAATATAAACTGCAGACAATCAAAAATCATTCATTCAAAACAGAATAATGAAGTTTCTAGCTGAAAGTATGTAACTAGTTTAATTTCCCAGATGATGGAGTTTTCAAGGATTTGAACATTCTGTCCATTCATTTGAATGGGTAAAAATCTGCACAAAAAGCTAAATATTTTAAAAAGCTGAGCGGCTGAAAGCCTCTCCAATGCATACCCATTATAAACTCAGAAGTTGTCAGAAACTGTGATTAATCAAAAACTGTACAAGATATTTAAAAAAAAACATTTGAATGGGAAAAAAATAGCAGAAAAATCTAAATATTAAAAATATATATATATATATATAATAAATAGTAGAAAAATTTAATAACAGCAGGAATGTCCTAAGTGAGCTGAACGTTTTGATTGTTGAACGGTTTTTCTAGCACAAAGTATGTGGCAGTAGTTAGATGCCAAAAAATGTATGGAAGAAAAGTGGTCAAAAGTTTACGGACGGAGAAGGACAATGCTGAGTCAGCATTCACACTGACTAAATACTGTATGTAATCATCAAACTATGTCATAGCCAGTCATAAAACCATAAAAGCTGATATATTTTCTATTATTTAACTTACATTATGTTATGAAAACAAGACAAAAAAATTTACAAAGGGTAGAAAATAAAAATGATTAACAGACACAGTACATATACACATACATTCACAGCATACATTTACATACACATACTGTAAACATACATATACACTTCTACATAATTTTAAACTGAAGACAGTGACAAACTCACAAGTGACAAAAACTGATTAAATCAGATTATAGTATGCATCATGGTGTTCAATGTGTGTGTTTCTAATCTTTAGGAAACAGTTCCCCTGCTACACTCAACAGATTCTCACTGAACACTGCAATGAAGTCTGGTTCTGCAAGTTCTCCAACGATGGCACAAAACTGGCAACTGGGTCCAAAGACACCACAGTCATCGTGTGGCATGTCAACGTGGTAATCAGTCATTTACCTATCATCAGTTCAGCAGGAAATATCAGTCAGCATGTGAAAGAGGGTTAATGACTGGTTTATCTGTTGGTCGACAGGAAACCCAGCAGCTGAAGTTGATGAAGACTCTAGAGGGTCATGCTTATGGTGTTTCGTACTTGGCGTGGAGCCCTGATGATTCCTATCTGATAGCCTGTGGTCCTGATGACTGCTCTGAGCTGTGGCTGTGGAATGTACAGGTACAACATCTCTCACACGTGCAGAGTGGACGCCAGCCAGTCACTGGCCTCCTTTCTGTCTGACTAAACCGTGATCCACATTCACAAACATCACACAACATAAATCAGCAGCAGGCCACCAGCCTGTCATAACTGTGTTGAGGCAGCTAGGATCACTCTGTGTGATTTATCTTTTTTGTCATATAGGAGCTAAAGCTTTAAGACCAGGTGGGCCTGCAAGGCAAATGCAACATTTTATCATAGATATCAGCACACTCAATTAATTGGTGGAGCTCTTAATTCTCTGAATGAAATATAAATACTTGAGCACTCCCAAATATTGTCATGTGTATTGTAGAAAAATACAACAGTGATTAATTGATTAGCTATAATTAACTGTGCAGCTTTAACTCAAATGTATGTTTAGCTCATAATTAGAAAAGGTGGATTTTGCAACAACCAGCCAACCTACATCTCCATGACAACCAGCTGTCACTGCCTATCTATCTGCCACATACTTTGCACAAACTGTATTCCAAAGGGATCTGTTTAAAGGAGACGTTCACATTTTAGTGTCTACGTACATTAAAGGTTTGTGGTCACCCTTGTCTTCGTACTGTCTGCTTTTAGGGTAAAAAAAAAATTGAGCTGAGGTTAAAATGAGCCTTCTGCAGTCTGACTCAGTTAAACCATGTGGATATCTTCCAAGTTTACAGTCTATTTAGTTCCAGATTGTGTTTTCACAGACAGAGTTTGCTTGTTGAGCTGCAGTGGAGAGACAATAACATGACGAGGGAACTGTGTACTAAGAGATTTTATTTGTGTACTTCAGACTGCTAAGTCCCATCTGTTACAGTGTAGTGGTGGTCACTACCAACAGCTCCCTCAGTGTGCATATACAGGTATGCACAGTATGTTTTGTTTTGTACTGTGGTCCTGAGTTAGTAAAGAAAGACAGAAGACAGAGTTTTTTTTACTGAAAGCAACTGCTAGAAACCAGGCTTGTGAGAGAAACTAAAACAATGGACTTAACAGAGGTTCAGTGCTGTGTAGATCTGAGGGGGACTACAGAACTAGTCATAGTGATCTGTGGGTTTGTAACTACACATGGCTCCTTTCACATTAGACTTCAAACCTAAAGCTGCAATAATCAAAGTCCAACTCAGTGTCTTACAAAAGCAGTTCAGATGAAAGGCACCTGGACCCTGTGAATGAAGACACACTGTTTTCTCACCCCACTCAGGCTTCTCCAAACCCATGTGATCACATGACAAAACCCTTAAAATCAGTGTGTTGTCTGATCTTCTCAGGCATGTATCTCACTGCTCTCTGCTCTGCTGTGTAGACGGGGGAGTTACGAACCAAGATGAGTCAGTCTCATGAGGATAGCCTGACCAGTGTGGCCTGGAATCCAGATGGCAAACGCTTCGTCACTGGCGGCCAGCGAGGCCAGTTCTACCAGTGTGTGAGTATCTCCGACGATGCACACACTGTGCTGTCAGTGCCCACAGGCACTGTACTGTAATAACATGCACTGTTATACTGTACTGACACTGTTATATACAGTGAATATTAGAGCTGAACACAGGACTAAGCGCCTGTTGAGCAGCAGAAGTGCTACCATGCTCACCACTGTCAACTAATTACGTGCATTTAAAAAAACACTGATATTTTGGTGTTTGGGCTCGATGTCTGTCCATCTTTGGTTTTAGAGAGATTTCTAACACTTGATGGAGCTTTTATTGTGCTTAATATAAATTGTAGACCTGCTTCTGCTCGCCTCTGTTTTACGCGTCCACGTTTGTGCATGCTTACATGCGTGCGTGCACAATAGACTGATAATCATAGATAATAACCATCAGTAGATGTCCTCTCAGAGTTATGTAGTGTTTATAAAATGCTGTATATATTGAATTGTTTAATTGTTTCTGGTTTTATAGATCAGAGAATGCAATGAGGCCTTTTCTCCTAGAAGTGGAATTAAAATTATTCTAATGGCTCAAGTTTTTGTTTTAGAGAAACGTCGCCTTTTGAAAATTGTTAATTTAGCGTTCCCAGGTCAGCTCAGTGAAGAGGGAGGGAGGGGGTAGCAGTGTTCATCACTGTCTGCTACACTGTTAGTGAATGTGCAGGTGTACTATACTTGGACCTAGGGCTGGGCGATAAAACTATAAGGATATATATTGTGATATAACTCTTCCTCGACAGACATAAGAGATAAAAGAGAAAATGTTAACAAAAACTCGAGCAACACCATTACTGAAGAAGACACTCCAACGTACACAGCACCGAATGACAGAGGATTGACAGGCACACAGAGAGCCGGTAGAGACAGACACCGCTAATAAAAACTCTATGGGATTTGTCCTAGTCGAAAATACAGAATACTTAAAGTTATCCATTTCATTCTGCAATTTTCTCTCATTGTCTCTTCTTTCTCTCTCCTTCTCAGCTCAACTAGGTATTTTGCAAATTTAGAATATTGCAGCAGTGGCAATAATTTTCCTGTGGTGGGCTGCTGCTATAAAATGTATATAGCGGAGCCACTGCAGACATAAAGTTGGTGTCTTGGTCGTAGCCCAGTTATCTCAGCCGCTTTTCATTCGTCATAATAAAAAGTGTAACGACTCATCCACTGACATTCTGAGTTGAATCAGGATCTTCCCGACTGATGCATCAAATAGTTGACATTTAGGGGGCAGCCCTAAAATTGACCGTATGGTACCTTCACATCTCACTTAGGAGTAAAAAGGAACCTTAAAGTTCGACAGAAATAGTGATTTGATTTATATCGTGATATATATCGATATTGACTGATATGAAAAATCACATTGTGATATGATTTTTTCCCTACTTGAACCCTATTGTCCCTGCTGAACTGTGTTGGGCCTGATCTTGTCTTTAGTTTTCAGTTCAAAAAAGAAAACATTGATCCCAAATCAAATATGGAAGTGTCTTGGGTTTCACTGCAGCCGTCTGGTGTTGATGGTTTTCCTGAATGCATTTTGTTTCCTCCTGACTCCCAGGACTTGGATGGAAACCTGCTGGACTCATGGGAAGGAGTGCGGGTGCAGTGCCTGTGGTGTCTGAGTGACGGCAGGACCGTCCTTGCATCCGACACCCACCAACGTATCCGAGGATACAACTTTGAAGACCTAACGGACAGAAACATGTTGAGTATCCTCAAAATCCACTTCTCCTGCTCCTTTTGTAGATATCTGGTCAATATGTAACCAGACCACAGCTGAGTCTGATTCTTGTGCCAGATCCAGCTTCTAAAGCCAGAGAGAGATGTGGCTTCATCACGGATATTGAATTAGACATGACATTTATTTTTACAGCCTGTACATGACAAAAATGCACATATACATTAATGTCCAAACAGTCAGACATATACACATACATGACATGTGACATGTACATTATGCCAGTTAATCCAATTTTAAAGCAACAGTCCTACAGTCCTTGTCACTACATCATCAACAACTGAGGATGTAATAAATGTCTTAGTATAATATGTACTGTACAAACAACATCTTTTTTGATGAGTCATGTGATTTAAACTTTCCACCCAGTTCAGGAGAATCTCTCCTAGTCTGCAGATTACGACACCAGGTATGAACCACAAAGTCTTGGGTTGGAATCCAGACCTTTATTGGGGGTTGGTCCACATCTCTGTCTTCAGTGACTTTGTGTCATTTCTCTACTGTTGACTTGGTAGTCATGTTATAAAATGCCCCTAAAATAGAGCTTCCTTCTCCAGACGCCACAATAATTCATAATAGTTAACTTTTACAGGTAATTAGTAAAGTTATGCACTGAAGTCAGTCAGTAAGAAGACACACACCCTGTGACCGGTTCAAATCCAGCTCCTGACCCCCATGTTAGGAACCACTGGTTTATCTCTTTATCTCTGGTGTTCATGAATGGGCATTTATGCTTTTTTCTTAATGTGACATACTCTATATTTTGTCAAAAGCAGCAAGTTTCCTCAACATAGAAATGAATTCATAATCACAGTCTTCACGTTTGTAACATTACAGATCTGTCTGTGGTGCTGTAAAGAGACTCAGTGGTGGTACACTGGGCCCTCAGTGTGATCTATAGACCATGTGAAGAATGTTACAGGCAGTGTTAATGAAATCGTATCAACATGTGTGACTGAATCATAGAGAGGGCACAGCCAAATTTACCAACCACATCACCCTGAGATTTCACCCAGACAATACAACAAGTAGCCAACAGACCAGTCCAGTCCACACATAGACAGATACAGTGTTTTTACAGTGACTTTAAACTTAATGAGTGAAAGAAGCAGCAGTGTTGTAATACAACCACATGACAGCTCAACCAGGGAATGAACAGGGAGACTCGTAACTTTCTGTTGATGTACAGACATGTCTGGTTAATTTGGTGGTTTGTGTTACACAGTGTGTTCGAAGAGGGATATGTTTGTTTATGTTTAACCTGCAGCTTACACGGCAGCAAGGTTTAGTGACGGAGCTGTGTTGTCTACTGTGTGGAAGTAGTGTTGGCTCTGCCTGTTGATCATGTTGTGTGTCGTATCATTGCAGTGTGCAGGAGGACCATCCCATCATGTCTTTCACTGTTTCCAAAAATGGAAGGTTAGCTCTGCTCAATGTTGCTACCCAGGTAAGCAGCTTGTTGCTTCCTCACATTTCTCACAGTGTTTTGTCCTTCATTTGAACCTGATCTGGTTGCTACAACTCCAGTTCAGTTCAGTGTTGATTTTGAAATGTGTGTTTCAGTAAATGCTGTGTGTTTGTAGGGAGTGCACCTATGGGACTTGCAGGACCGGGTGCTGGTGAGGAAGTACCAAGGGGTCACCCAGGGCTTCTACACCATCCACTCCTGCCTCGGAGGGCACAATGAAGACTTCATCGCCAGTGGCAGTGAAGGTAAGACAGCAGGATGTTCAGTAAAAGAAAAAAGAAAAAAAATTGCAGTGATTGTGGCATGTGCAGAGGTTTGGGCACCCTACTGTGTCAGTGTTTAGTAGCACTTTGACATCTTTTAATAGCCCCCCGCACCACCCCAAGTTTTCAATTGTAAAACTGGTGGACTAGTCCTGTAAATGTATTCCAGTAAACTGGCAGCAGTTGATGAAGTCTCCTGTCTCCTGTCAGACCACAAAGTTTACATCTGGCACCGGCGCAGTGAGCTGCCCATTGCAGAGCTGACTGGTCACACCCGCACAGTCAACTGTGTGAGCTGGAACCCCGCACTGCCCGGCCTGCTGGCAAGCGCCTCCGACGACGGAACCGTCCGAATCTGGGGACCTGCCCCCTTCCTGGATGTTCAGGATGGAGAGGGGCTTGATGGTATGAACATGTGAACTAGTGTGCATAGTTGTTGTGAAAATTTTGAGAGGTTAAGCAGGTGATTAGTTTATGAAATCCAGGTGCTGAAGGATGCACATTTCTCTGACTGTTGTTTTTGTTGCATTATCTTTTAGCCACTGCCTCCATCAGGCTGCACAGTTTACATAAAGGTAGGGTGAGAAGCCACAGCAGGTCCAAAAACAAGGGCATTTCAGATTCTCCATGTTGACTGAATAAAAATATATATTCATATGTATGATAGACTTGAGATGAAGTGAGATTAACTCTGCATGGTTTAAATCTACATCTGAGGTGGATACGTTTTTTTCTTTCACATGGCTAAGTTAGGTGGGTGAAAAAAGGTTCTTGTAATGTACCTGATGTGTGGCTCAGAGGTGAGAGAGATGAAAAACTTATCTAAGTGGCTCCGAGAAACTGTGCAGCCTTTGAGCTTAATGGAAAAATCAGTGGAACTGACTCTAGCTGACCAGTAAGCAACACTGCTGCAGTCATGTTCAACCATTCAACTGTAGGAAGTTGTTGCACATCCGCTGCTGGACGTGTGAGGAGCACGTGGAAGCAGAGCAGCAGGTGAGCTGTAAGGATGAGTGACCTCTGTCTCTTTCCTATCCTGTCAGAATGTTGCAGCATGGACAGCTGATGATTAACTGGTGCTCTGAACCCGACGAGCGTTAAGACTTTGTAGACACTTGAATGGATGAAACGGGGAAAGCTTTGGTGATTGGACAGCTGCTTCCCAGAGGCGGGGCTGGCAGTGCTCCGTGTCAGGATGTCACAACACAGAGATGTCAGGCTCAGTCACATTACTGATAGCAGAGCCGGCCGGGTGAAGCTTGGTTCCAGGACCTGACCCAACTCCTCCTCCTGTTTGGACCCGTTCCCTCAACACCATCCAGGACCACCCACCTCCTCTTATTTATTATCAGCTACATTATTTATTCATGAGTAGTTCACTGACTAGTGCTAGGCTGTGACATAGCAGCGCCTGGTGGAAGGTGTGTGTGCTTAGTTTTCTTCAGTCCTGTGTCTGAGCTGCTCACATGAGGAAGAAGCTTTAGCTCTTTCCCTCTTTCACTTCCTGAACCTTTTAAGAGATTTTACCTGCAGGAACATTTGTTGGCTGTAACACAGACTTGAAGAGGAGGACCTTTCAAATGCATAATTCTTCATTATCTTGTCTTTTTTATGCAAAACACATTTTCTCTTTTTTCCCTTCATCTTTCCTGTATGTATCCAGAGAAAGATAGTATTTGGTGAGCATGTTGTATAGGATTGCACAGGACATGTTTGATGGCTAATGTGTGTTTTACACTTGCAGTACACCCTTCTATATCTGTTAAAATATGTTGAGTGGTTGGCTGCCTTCTGAGAGTATACAGCAGCTGATGAATGGAAACCTAAAGAGTTGAAAGGATTATCTGTCAACCCTTACCTCTGCATATGGATTATGTGAGTGTAGTCTCCTTCATGCTGTCAGTGTGGATTTCCTGTTTTTTTCTGTTACATCTTTGCTCTGGCTTCACTGTTTGCTCTCTTTTCTATTGCTGCCTCTCCCTGCATACAAACAGCAGTCTTTACATGAATTTGTTTTCATTTGGGTTAGTTGTTACATGTTCTAAGTCTCATTTATCACTGTGTTTTTTTATATTTACTAGAAGGTGGGCTGAAACATTTAAAGAGACTCCCTGATTTCTTATTGTACTCAGTGGAGCCCCCTGACCCCCAGCTCAACAGCTGTTTGAAAAGATAAGGCTGATGTTATTCTCTGTTTCAAGACCAGAACAGACAATGTGTTGGTCAGTTTCTCACAACTCTGGCTTTCAGCCCATCTGTTCCTACTGACATGGATTTTTAATTTTTAAAAGTCTCTGTCATTTCCTCAAACAACTGCTCTCTGTAGTTTTTTTGACTCAAACAGAGGGACTATTTTAAGCAGTGGATTAATCCACAGTTGGGGTTATGTACTTGTGGCAGCAGGTCAGTGTAAATGGACTGTACTTATATAGCGCTTTTCTAGTCTTTTCGACCACTCAAAGCGCTTCACACTACAGATCACATTCACCCCATTCATATACAAAGTGCTTTTTCTATACATTCACACACCGATGCACACAATTTGCACGCAATTTGGGGTTCAGTATCTTCAGTTCAGTATCTTGCCCAAGGATACTTCGGCATGCAGACTGGAGGAGCCGGGAATCGAACCACCGACCTACTGATTGGTGGGCGACTGCTCTACCTCCTAAGCCACAGCTGCCCCGTAGTGTGTGGGACTGAGTCAAATAAACTACAGTGTGTGCTCAGATTGGTGAAGGAACAGTGATGTGTTTTTAATCCTTTTTGGAAACAATGGAGCTCTGTGGCCCAGAGGAATCAGATATATCACACACACACACAGTACTTGTTAGTAGTAGAGTGTGTTTTTTGGTTAGTACATGAGGTGTGTTCATGATTTAAAAAAATTAAAAGTACATTTTCAGCCTTGTCCTTTCAACATGTGACCAGTGAGCTGTGAGGACACACAGTAACAAAATTATGGAGTGTATCTTTAACAGTCAGTGTGTAACACATTTGTACTCAAGTGTAACATAAAGTTATTATGAACTTCTACAAAGTGTTTCCTTTCAGAGTCAAAAGAACAATCTTGCCTGATATGATGTTTTATGTAATATGTGCTGTATATTTGTATGTTATGGCATGTATTATGAGGGTGTGTACAAATAGCAGACTGGAGGAAGTGTGTGTTTCCTGGGTTCCCACACCTGTTTTTTACTGTCAGATTTTAAAAAAAGGTTTCAGCTGCTCCTCATCAGCAGCTCTTCATACCACATTTTCTTGACTGGACTATTGAAATATAAAGCAGCAAGTTAACATTTACACCTGAGAACACAAAACATTTGTTTTGAGATTCAGCCTAAATCTGTCATATTGTGGTGACATTTTTCCAAACTGCTTCTACAGATTGCGTTGACAAGCTTATTCAAGGGAGAATTATTCTTCCAAAAGCTCTGTGGTCCTGGATGGTATCTATACAGGACTGAGGACTGTGGGAACCCTGTTTTTCTGCTCAGGCACCATCACAGCCATCACCAGCTTCAGCTCCTCCATCACAGAACACATGCGCAGTGGCACACAACAATAGATGTCACATACACACTTGAGTCAATCACAGATGTGTTCTAGCTTCTGCTTCTGCTTCTGCGACTGACTAGTTTGTTTCTTCTGAGTATTTCAGGCTTCTCTTCTTTTCTCTTCTCACCATAAGAAGCCAAATAGGAACTTAATTTGCTTGCAGGCAGTTTCTGCCCCAAACCATTTTACATTTTAAATGTGTTATTACAAAAAGTGATTGTACTGTTCTGTGTTGTTCTGTAGGAGAAGTGTTATGTATGCATATTTTAAATAAAGCATTCAGGGTTTTAAAATGTTTTTTTACTTTGAAATGTCCTTCACTTGATCTAAAGTCAGCACTGTTTGTTTGTTTTGTGTCTGAATGAACAAGACTTGAGCAGAGGGTTTTGTTTGTTGGTTTCAGCCAATTAAAGTGCACTGTTTAAAATTTGACTGCAGCCCAGGAACTAGACTCCCCTCCCTAACCATTAAAGATGTCACAGTGAGGCACATTAGACAGACAGAATATCCATCTGTATGCTATTATCAATATAATGTTATGCTATCATTTTAAAGCGGCTATAACAAATATATATATATATATATACATATGAAGTGACAGTGTAAGTCTGTGGAAGTGATGAACATGCAGCTCCTCTCAGCTTCATAGTGAGTTTCAGCTTCAGGGGTTTGGTTCACTTTCTCTGTCCTTGACCTATTAAGCACCAAACAGCAGACACACACGGTCAGAGAGCAGCTGGTGAAGAGAGAGGAGCATTCGGGGTGGCTGTGGCTCAGGAGGTAGAGTGGTCGCCCACCAATTTGAAGGTCGGTGGTTTGATCCATGGCTCCTCCAGTCTGTGTGCCAAAGTATCCTTGGGCAAGATACTGAACCCCAAAATTGCATCACTGGTGTGTGAATGTGAATGGGTGAATATGACCTGTAGTGTGCAGCGTTTTGAGTGGTCGATATAACTAGAAAAGCACTAAATAAATGCAGTCCATTTACCATTTAAAGAGACAGAGATTAATCTCAGGAGGTGGTGAAGACCAAACACAGAGCTAAAAGAGAAGGAATACTGGACACAAACACTGTGATTCCACCATGATGTTGCTCAACAATGTTTCTACACCATTCAGCCATGACATTAAAACTGATGACTGGTTTTTAATGTGGCTGATCAGTGTATATACTGTATACAACAAAACGGGTCATTTTCACTAAAATGGAATTTTATATTTTGACTAATTAACTTGATTTTTTAATATTCTGTGTGTCTGCCTTAATTTTTGCCAGCAGCCATTGTGTTGTTCTTGCCCAAACTAAAAACATCATTCATTCACAGCATAGGCTGGAGAAAGTCTCTGAATCTCTGAGCTGCATGAGCAGAGACTCTTATCACAGAGCTGTGACAGAATAATAAGTGGAATAAAAGAAATGTTTCGACTGAACGGAATAAACTGAAATAACATTTGGTTTTGATAATCATAAGTTATTGGCCATTTTTTTCAGCTTCCTGTCTCAAAAGAATGCTGACTACAGCATCTGTTACCTCTAGACTGGACTACTGTAATTCCATATTATCAGATTCTTCCAAATTGGGTCCAGGAGGCAAAAACACCCTCTGTACTTTTAAGAGTAGGCTTAAAACTTTCTTCTTTGATAAAGATAATAAATTAGGGCTGGATAAGGCCTGAACCATCCCTTAGTTATGCTGCTATAGACCTAGACTGCTGGGGGATCTTCCCATGATGCACTGAGCTCCTCTCTCCCTCTCCATACATTTATATCATACTACTGCATCTTATTTACTTTGTGTTCTCTCTCTCCTGTAGTTTGTGTTTCTCCCGTTACTGCAGGTTTAACATTAAAGTCAGTGTAAAGCAGTAATACTAATGTGTTCTGAGTTAGTCACACCACAGAGATATGGGCCAACTAAATTTCAGTTTGAAAGCCTCATTCAAAAGTGACAGAGGATTACCAGTGGATTCCTTTTGTCTCTGATGAAACCTTGTACAACTAACCAGAGTGAAACAGTCACTTCATCCACCTCCTTTTGCTGACTTTGAAAATTTAAATAAGGTGATGGCCAGGCTGTTCTGCAAACTCTGGCATTCAGGGAAGATGCATTTGCGGGACATCGACATAGCTAGCTTGCAACACTTCCAAAAACTTACAGTCGAGCAGGAAAAGCGCTGTGAATGCTAATGCAGCGCAGCTATTTATAGTGGTTACAGTCTTAGAGGCGGGGTTATTTGCTGAGCGGTGGCCTTGTGGCTCCAGTGCGTCATCGATAAGAGTCTATCATACTGTCACTGTTAATGGTTAAAGACTTGTTGCTATGACGGCAGCTCCATATTAACTTGAAACCAGCTTTAACAAAGACCGGTCTTGGACATTTATTTTATCTTATAACAAGTTCTTTCTGTAGTATTTCACTTTTATAGTGTTCAGGTAGAGTTTCTGATGCTTGATGTGAGGGATGACGACATAAGGACAACACAGCTAAAATGACTCCAATAGTCAGTCAGTGTGAGGGAGAGGTCAGAATAAAGTGGAGAAGATTCAGAGGTTTAAGAAGAACACAGAAGAGGTCAAACTTCAGCTTCAAAGAAACAACTGAACAAGTATAAGTCACTGCCGCAACATTACCATGCAGTCCCATCTTAAAGAAAATGAAGACAAGCAACTTGTCTTTCATGTTTATTTATGAAACACCACATTTACCTCCCAGGCAGAAACTTAACACTGCAGAAGACATTATAGTTTGAATCAGACATGAACTCATTCACTAGCAGTTCACCCACTGAGGAGAGAAACTACCTATACAGTCAGGACTGCTCTGTCTCACCAAACACAGAGGACAACACACAGCCATCGTCTCAGTGAGTGGCTGAGATACCTGCTGGTTCCTTGCTGCCACTCACTCAGTAACAACACAACAGACATCACTTACATAAAGTATAATTTCTTTCAACAGCCTGTTTCGGAGCCAAACCCCCGACTGCCTAGTTCAGGATCCAGCTGTGATGTGTCCTGTGTCCTTCCAGCACAGCACCACCGTACACTGAGAGGACTGATGAGTGTGTGTTTGTGTGATAGTCCTTCACTCTACCAGTGATGTGTGTGATGAATACACACACAGACTGTATTTATCAACGTGTGTGTGTGTCTGTCTGTGTGTGTAGGCGGAGCTGTGGTTGGTGATCAGTGATGGAGTGTGATGCTGGCAGCTCCTGTATGCATAAAAAGTCTCAGAACAGGATGACAGCTCCTCAGCTGTTGTCACAGTAACAAGAGTTTTACTTCACTTCAGTACCATCACAAACATCTGAGCATCAGAAAACCTCTGATACTTTGATCAAAAGTTCAAAGTATTTTAAGTCAAGCTTTAAATCATTTTGTTTGTATTTGGGAGTGAGAGCTGGAGGAGTCCAGAGAACACACACACAGGACCACTACATCCATCAGTGGGAGACTGACATGATTGAAATAATTTGTTCTGGACTTCAGTCACTGCATGAAACTGACAGAACACATTTGGAAGGAGGAGGATGGGGAGGTGGTAGACAGTGCTCTTCACCCTGAATCTTATCCACACACTTTGCACTAAGTCAGTGTCTTCATTTTAATTAAAACTCTCTGTTATTTAACAGCAGTTCTAACTGATGGCGTTTGCTCTAATTGTTCATCTCACATGTTTTGGATTTTATTTACTTTTTAATCTGTTTTTATTGTAAAGCACTTTGTTTTTAAGAGGTGCCAGATAGAGGTTACTATTATTACTTTATGTTTTACTTTCAGTATGGAGTCTCATCAGGAGAATATGTCTGGACAAGAAATTGCAAATGGCATTACTAAGTTTTACTTTCATCAGCTTTACGACCTAATTCAACAGGCTGCGTCAGCTGAACAGTCACTAACACTGAATGACATGACCAATGGTGTCAGACACTAAGCAGCCCTGTCCTCAGTCTGCCTCCTGCCAATCAAACAGCTAACCCTGGACAGTGACTGAGGAGGAGACAAACATGGAGTTGCAGGTGGATTTCAGAGCTGAAGCCCTGAGTAATCCATTGCACAGCTGCAGCTCTGAACTGTGCCACAGCACAAAATGACCACTACAGACACACAGTGGCATCTTTATTAGGTACATCTGTACACGTACTTGCTATCAGCCAATTACAGCATGCAGACACAAGAGGTTCAGCTGCTGAGACCAAACATCGGGACTGGGAAGAACTGTGATCTGAGTAAGGGTGAGTGTGGAATGATTGTTGGTGCCAGATGTTTTGCTGCAACCCCAGCTGTTCCTGTTGCTGTGACAACATCACCTACAGTAGGTGTTCGATCTTTCATAGTACTGGAGTCTAAAGCTGGACTTTGAAATGGCAAAGCAAAAGTACAGAGGTGCTGGACATGAGACTACAGTGGTGCATCAGAGGGCAGGGAGGGGGCAAAACAAGTCATGCTGTGTTTTGGGATCAAGGTGATACTGGAATTTCCCCAATTTGGCTTTGGTGATAAACACTCAGGTGTTCCACCTGATGTAGAGACAGAGAGAAAACCTTGATGTTATTGTTAGTACTGTAATATAGGACCTCTTCACTGTCTCTATCTGCTGAGGGAATCTTCCTCACTACACAGTGACAATGCTTCTTACAGCCACCAGAAGCTGTGGAATACACAGAAATTCCCCTCACAACAGTCATGATGGTACTGACATGTTAAATGGTTAAATATCAAGCTCTGTTTTGTGTCAAAGGTAAAACTCTGGGACTCTGATAACAGTGAAGCTCAGGACAGTGGTAGCAAACATGTTCTCTCTGCTGTTCTGACAGATTTGATGCATACAGTACAGGAGTGGGATATGAGGGGAAAAACAGCAAACCCTGGAGTTTGGAATTTGGCAGCTGGGGTCAGAGAGGTCGCTGAGTGCTTCAGTCGTTGATCAGAGCCAGGATCATGCTGGAAAAACAAGGCAGGTGAGATATGTGTTAATACTAACAGGCACCACTATCATAAAGACAGAGAGCTGCCTGCTGCAAGACATCAACACATAACTAAATGTGTCTATAGGTGCTGTTGTTCCCACCTGTACAAATAAATGAAGAAGCAGAGAAGGTGATAACCCAGTTTTATCATTGCCTCCTTCATGTGGGACTTGAGCTGACCTCGGTTGTGGATCTCAGTAGGGTCAAACACGCCCATGTTTCCCATCGGAACCTTCACGTGCCTGCAGGAACAAGACGACAGTAAACCCAGTGCCCCACTGCACCATGAAGACAGGTATGGATAACACGACAATGTACACTTCCTGATTATTCATTTGAGACACCAGAGAGGAATGTCTCTCTTTTAAATAATCCAGTGACAAATATAATATCACCATTAAGGAACCATAAATCAAATTTCAATGGCCTAAATCATGCAGTGATAACAAAGGCGTACCTCCTGCAGTATAACCTGTACAGTTATATTTCTGTTGTCTCACACTATAAACTGTCATATTACCCAGCTCTGTTCTCTCACAGCCACTGCAGGAAACAGCAGCAGTGTAAACACACCTGTAAATGTTCCAGGCTGCTACAGGCAGGTTGAGGACAAAGATGAACCAGTGCATAGAGACCAACATCAGCATGGTGGAGAGACACTGGCCAACCATCTCTGGAATTACCCACTGTGAACACATCACTCATATCACACATCAGACATTACACACTTCTCACGATTAACTTCTCTCTGTAGCAGCTAAAAAAAAAGATATTAAACAAGTTTTATCTATCAGATATATTAAAATAACCATCAGTGATAATCCAGACTACACTGACTTACTTTGTTGAGCTTGGAGCAGCAGGCTCGAGCATTGATGTAGTCACACTCTAGATCAGACAGGGTGATAATCTGAGTTTTCAGTCAAGAAAAGCTATCAGTAAACTGTCAGCGGAGAACAAACACAGTGTTGCTGCTGCTGTATACCACACACAGATAAACACACATTACAGCTGACAACCATGTCAGATTCCAGAAAGCCAGGCATGTGTAGGTCTGTTTTACTGCACTCATCACATGGTTCTGATTCAAACTGTGTTGTCTGCTCTCAAAACTTTACACAGGTTTTACAACACGCCTGAAAAAAGTCTCTTCTTCTCAACGTCAAGAAAACAACAACAGTCTCTACTCGGTTATTAACATGTTTATCTCAGCTGCTGCACGCTGGAAGTATCTCACCTTGCCTGTGTTGTAACCGTGAAGTTCAGTGATCAGTTGAAAGTTGTAACAACACATCTGCTAATTCATAACTCAGCGGTAAACAGTCACACACTCAGCGGGACCGTGTCGGTACCGGGTCTGTAACAGCTGGAGACCAGTGTCGTATCTGAAGCTGTTCTGACTCAACAGTGTTATGAGTCTGCTGTGACCACACCTCGTCTCACCGTCACCCTGCGGACACAAACCGGCTCATCTAAGCTCACACCGGCCTCAGCCACACTTGGACCGCGGCGGATCACCGGGTCCGCCTCACCGAGCTCGGACAAACATATTCAGCCCCGGTGAAGACGATATCCACCACTAAATACACCGCTTAAAGGATACAAAGTAAACCGAGAGGAAAATCAGTACACAGCAGTCCACTAGCGACAGAATGAACACTGCCGCCTCCATTTTTCTTCTTCTGTCACCGACTCACTTTAATTTCCGGTGTTGTGCCCAAAAGTGATCAGCTGCCAAAAACTGATTTCCGTCCGCGGGAGCACGCGCAGTCTGTCAACGCTGAATCGTCCGCTTGTTACACGGCTACAGCTGCCTTTATCTGGCCACAGCCACAGCCATATGGTGGAAATACAATAACTTTATGACCGTAGTAATAGCAAAGGTATGTTTTTGTCAAATTTTAACATTTTTCAAAACCCTAATCACAACTGTGGTCAAAGAAGTGTTTGTAGTTTATAGCGTTCTCATGGTAAATATGATTATAGGTAAGACTATAGCATCGGTTTCGATGTTTATATGAGTTTGGTATAATTGTTTCTATTTGGAAACTACACTATAAGTAACATGAATTATGGATACTGTATATATAAAATAAAGAAATTATCTCTTTTGCAGACTGTATTATTTTTACCTGCTCCGTAATTTATATGGTAACCAAACCTAGAGGTTTTTTTCTGCCTCAAAATGGCTTAGTTTTCATCATCAGCACCATATCTGACAGATTACACCTCACCTAGTCCTTAGGACCTGTTTAAATACCTTTAGAGGGCCAATATAACCCACGAAATGTACATTTCCACCTGCCAAAAAGTGATCGCAAGGCCTGCATTGTGACCTTTATCTTTTTTTCTGCCTCAAAATGGCTTGGTTTCATTCATCAGCATCTTATTTGACCTGATCAAAATTTTAAAGACAAGCTGGTGTTAATGAAAACATCTTTAGTTTACAAGGTACGACCTGCAATCACTATTTGGCAGGTAGAAATGCACATTTTGTGGGTTGTATTGGTCCTTCAAAGGTATTTAAACAGGTCCTAAGGACTAGGTGAGGTGTAATCTGTCAGATATGGTGCTGATGATGAAAACTAAGCCATTTTGAGGCAGAAAAAAACCTCTAGGTTTGGTTACCATATAAATTACGGAGCAGGTAAAAATAATACAGTCTGCAAAAGAGATAATTTCTTTATTTTATATATACAGTATCCATAATTCATGTTACTTATAGTGTAGTTTCCAAATAGAAACAATTATACCAAACTCATATAAACATCGAAACCGATGCTATAGTCTTACCTATAATCATATTTACCATGAGAACGCTATAAACTACAAACACTTCTTTGACCACAGTTGTGATTAGGGTTTTGAAAAATGTTAAAATTTGACAAAAACATACCTTTGCTATTACTACGGTCATAAAGTTATTGTATTTCCACCATATGGCTGTGGCTGTGGCCAGATAAAGGCAGCTGTAGCCGTGTAACAAGCGGACGATTCAGCGTTGACAGACTGCGCGTGCTCCCGCGGACGGAAATCAGTTTTTGGCAGCTGATCACTTTTGGGCACAACACCGGCCAGCGCGCAATCTTGTGCGGCCCCCGAGACACTGACAGACACTTTAACGCACTGCTGCCACCTGGCGGACGGGAGAGGAACACAGCCATCATTAATGACCTTTAATATAATGATAAGTCAGTCAGAGCATCATGTCCACGTGCAAGACCAGGGCCAGATAAATGCCCCACGTATCAGGTGAGGAAACATGAAACAACATATTTCTTCCACGTGCTCCGGTGCTCAGCAGGGTCTGACTGAACCTGAACTGGTTCATCACCACCAGCAGAAACTCAACCATTCTGGTGATGGATTAATGGTTTAAGTTGCTGTCTGATCTCTAATGTTAGGATTTACTGTTTTTCCCTCTTCTGTCACTGGAATTTTTTTTCTCTACATTTGTTTGGACAAAACATCTGAAGATGCTGCTTCAGGCTGTGATGGACATTTCTCCCCTTTTTCTGACATTTTAGATTGAATGATACATTTTAAAAATGCAGATGATGTAGTTACTGTCCTCATTTACACATTATTTGATATAAAAACATTTAGTTGTGGTGTTAGAACCAAAAGTTGAGTATTAACAGTTACTCCATAGTTTCCTAGTTAATGCAAATATCATATAATAAAGTGGTACCGAGCACACACAGAGAGTGTCTATGTGTAAAAAGGACTGACAATATGTATGTGTGTGTGTGATTGCAGGCTGTGTTCATGCCTCCAGCCAATGAAAGGTGAAATGTTCTGTTATCATATTTTCTATCATCAGCTCTGAGAGGGCTGAAAAATGCTTATGTACTACAACAGATTTGACGAGAGCTACTTCTGCAGAACAGTGACTCACCTGCTGACGGTCATGAGGAAGTGGGCAGGGCTGCAGGGCAGAATATGAGAACAGTGAAGAGTGAAGGAGGAGGCCAAGAGAGAATTTTCTTTTGGCCCCCTGAAGATGTTTAAAGAGGAGAGTATCACTCTACCGGAGGTGAAACACCGCAGAGAGGCTGGTGAGGGGGGGAAGAGAGCTGAGAGACTGAACACGGAGGACAGGGATATGGCCTGGGTTGCTCTTGCACTCTCTTTTCACATCACCCTTTTTCTTACTATTCTGAAAACAGGACGTGCCACTGTAAATGATGGCATAATGCTGGGAGCTACAGCCCCAGGAGATTTCATCATCGGAGGAATCTTTCCCATTCATGAAGATGTAGCCAAGAAGAACGACTCCTTTGCACCTCAGCCACAGCCGTGTGTCAGGTGAGATAATTCTGACCAAGGCTTTAAAACAGCCAATCTCTTTCCTCTAAGTTACAGACATAAAATGAATGGAGATTAAAATGGTAGAGGGGAGGAAAGGAAGGAAAAGAATATAAGAAAAATACTTTATATATTATTATAATCCAGAGTAAGAAAATGTATTTAAAAATTTGTCTGAGTCCTTTGTCTGAGACAGTAACCTTCAGACTGCCTCAGAGAGAACCATGGAGATGTTTAAAGACTAAAAGATTTTTTAAAAAATCAGTTGTAAAAGACAGCAGTTACCACTGCAAGGATTTAAGAAATGGACTGATGTGGTCTGGCCTCCTGGTCCAGGTTTCGACATGGACACGTGCAGCTGTGTTTCTGAATAGAACAGACCACAGACTGTTTGAGTCTGAGACAACAGCATGTGTGAATTTCTCTCTGTCAGTGAAGGAGAGTCTGGTTGCCTGAGCTCATTTAACTGTTATTTAAAATCATATTGTTTTGTTTTTCCCACATCTTATGCTTTTCATCAGTTTACTCAGAGCAAAGATGAAGAACATGAGCTGTGTTTTTTAGAAAAAGCCACAAAGTTCAGATAATTCTGTCAAACTATTATTTCCAGTGTTAAGGATGATACATCATACTGCTGCTTTAATCTGGGACAATACTTGAAACCAAAAGAAGAAAATAAAATAAACTGATGATATACTTTTTTGCAAAATAATAATCTGCACAGTAATCATTCACTGTTACTATAAGCGTAAAAAGTAAAATATTTACCTGTTTGAGTAAATGTACTCTGATGATTCTGTCACTGAGGTTATTCTCTTCATGATTAAGCTATTTGGAATATCTCAAAACAGAGACAGGACTTGTCCTCTCTATATTAATGGTATGTTGAGTGGGTTAGACTAATGCTCATGAAAACACCCTGAGGGACTGGGTGTGGATCTGAATCTACTTCTTCTATTAAAAGAAACAGCCTTTAGTTTTGCAAAGATTTTTATCAGTTACTTGATTTTTGTCACAAACTCATATTAGTTTTGAAATTGAAATAGCATGGGGGGGAAGAAGCCAAGGATTAAGTACTCAACCCTCCAGATTCCCAAAGAGAAAGGTGGACTAGCTCTACCCAACCTTTTAGAATACTACTACGCTGCACAGCTCTGGCCCTTGGTATATTGGTGTGTTTTAATTCAAGGATATTGAATTAAAAACAGAGGGAAGTCATGTTCGTAGTATGATTGCAAACAGGGATATGTTTAAGAAGTTTGAGAAAATGCTTGACCCAATCACAAAATTCACTCTGGAAATCTGGTTCACGATGGTCAGGAAATACAATTTGGAGAGGGAAATTAAAATTTTGAGCTGGTTGGTTCATGATTCTAAATTTAAACCAGGGATCATTGATAACCAGTTTCAACAATGGAGTAACAAGGGCATTACAGCAATAAGCACAATAACTGACAGGGGCAAAATTCAAAATTTTCTAAAGTTAAAGACAGAATTCGGCTTGGACGATTCCGACCTACAAGTACGAGATTACTTTGACAAAGATATAAAACCAGATCTTCCACACGAGCTCAATAAAGTGATTCTAACATTGAGTAATGCATATATAAACAACACAGGGAGAGTGATATCTGCACTGTATAGAGGACTGGAAAACAGGGGAATTTCCACACTGTATATCAGAGACAGATGGGTAAAAGAAAGTAAAATACAACTATCTGAAGAAGATTGGTTTAACATATGTGATGTACAGCAAACCACCACCAGCTCCAGGATGTGGAAAGAATTTTGCTGGAAAAATATAATCTGGTTCTTCATTACTCCTAAGATTAAGGGCAGGTTGTTACCTACACAACAAACATGCTGGAGACGGTGTGGGGAGCAAAATGCAGATCACACCCATGTTTTTTGGGAATGTGTACAAATAAGAAAATATCGGAATGAGTAATGAGTGGAGTTGAAAACAATACTGGGGTACGAAATACCAAAGTCACGTAAGATTTTATACCTATGCAATCTGACAAGGGAAATTATTCAGTGTGAAGGCCGATATATGGTCAAAGTACTGCTAGCAGCCACCAAGAAGGTAATCACCAGGAAATGGTGTAAAGAGGACCCTGGTTGGACTGGTTGGACACAGTTGAAGAAATATTTGATATGGAAAGACTCACTCGTATACTGAGAATCCAACAAGCCGAATTTGAAACGAAATGGGACAAATGGACAACGTATAGGTCCCAGAACAGAGACACCACTTGAGACATGAAAGTAAATGGTGATATTTACAAATGACTTCAAAAATGCATATGTCCTCCCGTCACTGACACTGATATTTGTTGTACTTTGTTCTGTGTATTATGAGCAAAACTGAATAATAAAATTTTGAGTGACAAAAAAAAAGAAATTGAAATAGTACTTCACTCTCTTCCTTGTTGTCCTTCATATATGTAGCCTACTGTACTTTCTATCTGAATGGTGACAGTGTGCTGTTCACACAGGTTTGAAGACAGACGCCTGACAATGGCTCTGGCCATGATCAACACCATGGAGGTCATGAATAAGTCCCCTCTACTGACTGCAGTCAACATCACTCTGGGTTACCGGATCCTGGACTCCTGTTCCGATGTCAGCACAGCTCTGAGAGCCACCGCGGATTTCATGCAGCAGACCTACTGCCACACAGGAAGCAGCGCCCCCACCTGCAGTCCACCTGTCATGGCTGTTATAGGTGACTCTTACTCTGATACATCCATTGCCATCGCCAGGCAGCTGACGCTCAAGATGATTCCTCAGGTAAGTTGTGGGGAGGAGGAAAATTAGTCACTGTGAGAGCAGGTAGGATCAGCTGCTGTGAGGACTGATGGACACAGAACAGGTTTACAGCAGCCAGACCTTTTATGATCAGCTGATGCATGATTGAATGTGTCCTGAGATAACAGAAGCTAGGACAGGTTCGAGGAGAAGTGCTACAGATGAATGGAACATAAACAGTTGTCGCAGCGTGACCTGAGTATGCAACTTTAGTCAAGCAATAACAAGTGGTTACTTAGTGTTGGTAGAAGGTAACACTGTTTCTTTTCAAAGATGGCCTCCTCCATCATTCCTCAGCCGACTACTCTAATACAGATATTTATTTTTACCAATGCCATTAATGACACAATAACATCACAAGACAAACACTCTAACTGTCATTCAACTTCATAGATATCAGTCAAGTGGCTCCAGAGTTGCCCTACTAAAAATCTCTTTTAGGTCACTGCCAACATTAAATCTGAGAGCTACATCAACCAAAGCAGTGTACACAAACATTCACACATCTACATACAGTTTACACGGGCAGCCATTTTCACAGACATTAGTAAGCCATTACAGACCAATACATCCAAAAATCATGTTAGGTCCTCACTACACTAAATTATCAACAACTGTCATGAGTCACTGCAGAATAAGACAAATCAAATTATAGAGTGCAAATGAACCATAG
The DNA here is from genome assembly GCA_033238685.1 of Lates japonicus. NCBI lineage: Eukaryota > Metazoa > Chordata > Actinopteri > Centropomidae > Lates > Lates japonicus. Next base: position 947,655 of record BRZM01000006.1, on the reverse strand, counting down.
TTTACAGGAAAGGAGACAGGTCAAGCATGTCAGAGCAGGAAAATCACCTGTGCTTTCATTAAGACTGCAGAGCTGCATTTTAGGGGAAAAATTGAATACAAACTGTGGCATCAGCAGTTTGTGATGTGTACTGTTCAAATGTGTTCTCAGTACAGCTCAGAGAGACCACCACACATACACTGTGAATCCTAACCTGTTAGCTCTGTAGGAAACAGGTGAGGCAAGCACCAAACAAAACTTTTTGACACATATCACTTTGCAAATGATGTCATTATTTTTCTTTTCACCAGATCAGTTACTCATCAACTGCTGTCACTCTGAGTGATAAGGCCCGCTTCCCTGCCTTTCTGAGGACCATTCCTAATGACAGGCATCAGACAGCTGCCATGGTCAGTCTGCTCAGCACCTACAGCTGGAACTGGGTGGGAATAGTTATCACAGATGGAGATTATGGCCGATCAGCTCTTGACCACTTTGTGTCCCAGGCTGCTGAAAAGGGAATCTGTGTGGCTTTCAAAATAATTCTACCTCAGTCTGTGACCAGTGAGGATGTCTGCTCTGTGATCACACAAACTGCCAAAACCATCCGCAAGAATCCTAAGGTACAGGTCATCGTGTCATTTGCCAAGGCAACTCACATGAAGTACATTTTCCAGGAGCTGAAGAATCAGACGCTGAGAGCAGGAGAGGGCATGGAGTCCATGAGAAGAGTCTGGGTCGCCAGTGACAGCTGGTCCTCCTCCAGCTCTGTGAAAGGAAACTTAACTCTGAAAGACATGGGACACATTGTGGGATTCACCTTCAAAAGTGGAGACTCGTCATCATTCCTTGAGTACCTGAACAGGCTGGAGGCAGCTGGACATGAATACACAGGGAACAACTACTTTCTGCAGGAGTTCTTCAGGCAGCTAAATACCAGTAAAGGTTTTGGGGACACTGAGTTGGTGTCTGAAGGTGTGAACAGGCTCAGGGAACAATCTCATGCTGACACTGTCTTCAGTGTTGAGATGGCTGTGAGTGCCATTGCTCAGGCTGTGGCATCGATCTGCAGGAGTAGAGACTGTAAAACACCAGACACAGTGCAACCCTGGGAGGTACATGATACATGAGTGTGTGTGTGTGTGTGTGTGTGTTGTGTTATATTGTATTTATAGGGTCCACATGGGTTCATTTTAGGCTAAGGGTAGGTTTACATGCTGTTACGATTAGGGGTGTGGTTAGATTCAGATAACAGCTGAGGATTACGTTTCAGCTGTTGAGACAGATCATTGTCAAATGAAATATGATACCTTGTAATACTTACCATAAACACAGGGTTAAGACAATTGGCAGGTGTTTTTCTATTTTAACCTCCCGAGAACCAAGTGTTGATTTTGTCTGCATGTTTAATTTCTCCAGCTGTTTGGGATCAGCAGGACCTGATTAGTATAAAAACTAACCCATGTCTTTGAACAGGAGGTAGTTTTTGAAAAAAATTGTATTGGAACTAGGTTTATTTTACTTAACAAAATAAAGTCATCAGTGTATAAAACTGTTTATTTCAGTGCCAAAACATGGCTGTGCAATAACTATGCAACACATCTAAAATCTGTCTGATTGTTGGACATTTTGTAACTCTGTACATTTTTCTTCCTCCATACTCCAAACTGTGAGTGTTTCATTTAGTCTGTAGGAACAATGTCACACCTGTTGGCCTGTGTGAATTTCTGTTAACATTTACTAACATGCTGCTAACAGCAGGTCTCACTCTGTTTGTCTCTCAGTGAAATGATGAAGAAAATTCCAGAAAGCTGAAAAATCAAATCTGAATGGTAATGTCCTGTTGTCATATCAAACAACAAATGTTACTAAGAAGAAAGTTTCAATCAGAAACTCTGATCAGGCTTTGTTCCTGTGATACTTTTATCTTGCTCTCGGCTGTAGAATGTGTTGACAGAGATTGCCGCCATCTTTTTTTTACACTGTTGAGTTCATTGTGATTTTGTTAACAGTAGACTGCCCAAAAAAGTGTCAATGAGGACTAAATGAAGCTAAATGAAGTATAAGGAGCAGCAAACCCAAAATGTAATGGCCCAGGGGCTGTATATTGTAGAAAAACATGGCTGCACAGTCACTCAGAGGTCTCTGGTTTCTCAACCACAATGACTGAGTGTGATAGGCTGAGAAACTTATCAATACCTACAGTGTGTCTCTTCAAAAGGCTAAAGATAGTGTGGTTTAATAGACTCATCCTAGGTACTGAGTTGGTAATGAAATGTGTCGTGTCCCACAGGTGCTGACAGTTCTGAGTACGCAGGAGTTTAAACTCAGAGGAAAGAGTTATAAGTTTGACAGCAATGGAGACATCAACCTGGGCTACGATGTGATGATGTGGAGGTCAGATGGAGAGAACATCCACATCAGTGATGTTGTGGCTGAGTACGACCCACACACCAACACCTTTACCCACCCCAACCAGAGCACCACCCAACAGTTCCTGGACCTGAAGGCAGGGCCTCTTTCTGCTGCAGCTGATTTAAGCAAAGCTAAAAAAAAAAAAACATTTCAGTTTAAATATACATCCAGTGTCAGTCTTTTTAAAAAAAAAAAAGATTAAGTTGTGCAGGATACAGTAAAAATACAATGAACTGAGTTTCAAAAATACAATCAACATATGCCCAAAACAATGAAATAGGGTAACGAATGGTCCATAATCATAATTGTGTCTCTTTGCTTTCCTCAGAACATCATCTCAAAATGCTCTAACAGCTGTGTCCCTGGAGAGTTCAAGAAAACAGCTGAGGGTCAACACACCTGTTGTTACGAGTGCATTAACTGTACTGAGAACTACTACTCTAATAAGACAGGTGAGACAGGTCCACTGTATCGGGAGCATTACCTACACCACAACAAACAGTAGGATGTCAGTTTAGTTCTGTGGCCATTAGACAGGGTAACCCCCAGAGCAGAGACCTTCAGGAGCAATGATCACACATATAAATTCAGACCCACATTCCTCTGGTCAGAGGGCAAGTAGAGCTCCTGTGGTGCATGCATTTTTAATATATATCGAGGTATAACAGTATAAGCCTGTTCCAGTTGGCTGTGAAGATGGTCAGCCGTCCAAGGAACAGGACTGGGGAGTGTAACAGGACAATGACCTTTAAGAATTCTTTGGCTTTTCCTTGACTAAAGCCTAAGGAGAAGTTACCATGCAAACACATTTATGAACAATAACAGTTTAAACAAGGAACTACAATGAAAAAGCTCTGCTCTGTACTTTTAAATTCACACCACTTCACAATAATACACTGAAAGCACAATAAAATGAAAGATAAAAAATAAAAAATAAAGATAAAATTAAAATAAAACCTTGTCTGGCTGTACCTGTAACTACAGATATTCCCTGCCAGGCAGGTAGCTCATGTAACTCATATAACTCTAATAACTCTCACAGGACTGTCATGAGACCCTCACAAGTCAAATGTGACCTCACAACCTTCATGTGACATCAACATGAGAATTACCCATAAAGAGTCAGATGAGATGTTTGTGTGCCTGTGTGTGACTGTTTTTGTGTGTCCCTGTGCTTGTGCTCCTTCATCCCCTGCAGATATGGACCAGTGTCTGAGCTGCGACACAGCCGCAGAGTGGTCTGCCGAAGGCAGCTCCAGCTGCACCCCCAAAACCCTGCTTTTCTTCTCCTGGCAGGATGGCTTTGCTGTGGTGCTCTTGACCTTCTCCGCCCTGGGCATTGTCCTGGTTCTGATGGTGTCAGCTCTGTTTTTACATCAGCGTGACACTCCTGTAGTGAAGGCTGCCGGGGGGCCACTGTGCCAGGCCATCCTCTTCTCTCTGGTCATCAGTTACATCAGTGCCATGCTGTTTGTAGGCCGGCCCAACAGTTTCCAGTGTAAGACTCGACAGGTGCTCTTTGGCATCAGTTTCACTCTGTGTGTCTCCTGCATCCTGGTCAAGACCCTGCAGATCCTGCTGGCTTTCCAGTTCAACCCTGAGCTGCAGGAGGTTCTGCAGAGACCCTACCAGCCTTATGTCATCGTCAGCATCTGTGTGGCCTTGCAGGTAGTTACCTGCGTCTGCTGGCTGGTCCTCAAAAGCCCATTTAATCAAACCATCAGGCACCCAACCACTCTGCTGGAGGACTGTCACGAGGGCTCATACTTGGCCTTTGGGGTGATGTTGGGTTACATAGCTGTCTTAGCTTTTGTGTGTTTCATCTGTGCCTTCAAAGGACGCAAACTTCCAGAGCACTACAATGAAGCAAAGTTTATCACCTTCAGCATGCTGCTCTACCTCATCTCCTGGATGCTCTTTGTTCCCATCTATGTCACCACTACAGGAGTCTACCTGTCCGCTGTAGAGATGGTGGTCATCCTCATCTCCAACTATGGCATCCTCAGCTGCCATTTCTTCCCAAAGTGTTATATAATCCTTTTTAAGAAGGAACAAAACACCAAGACTGCTTTCAGGAAAAATCTGTATGAATATTCAAGCAAAGTGACAGAGTCTGTCTCTGTGTCTGGGAGTTCACTGTCAGAGCAACAGTCCAGCGGTCACCACTTCAACATCAGCGCTTCATCCCTCTCTGTACCTGCAGATTATCCTCTCAAACCTGCTGAGGAGACAAACTGCAGAGACACGACCAGCTGCACAGGTTTACACAGAGGTTCAGTGACACAACGCTGCCTCAGGAGAAGCACCAGCATATAACTGTCATTATTTATAAGGAACTCTGTGTTTCTAAAGATTCCATTTTATCTGGCTGCCCTGGTTTCAGTAATGATGGTAGAAGTGAGGGAGTAGCTGTGGTTTTACAGGAACTGAGTTGCTGCCACGTTGGCACAGTGAGGTGAGGGGCGTCCAGCATCAATCATGTGTGTGTGATGGTGAGAGAAAACGAGGTTGAGAAACTCAGACACTATCTGTGAGAATGCTGTGTGAGGACATTTAGGAATGAGGAAGAACTTACAAATGTCTAGACACATAGTCAGCGCTTGATTTCATGAAGACCTGCTGATGAAGTCAGGCTGCCTAACACTGTCACCTTTAAAGGATTAGTATGAATAAGTTTATTCTGTCTAACCTCGGAGAAATGTGATTCAAAGACCTCTGAAATGCCTTTTTGTGCTGCCTAAATCATTGCCACATTACACAAAAGTAACATGGATAAATACATTTCAGAGTGAAGGTTAAGTTGTGAGGGATGAACCTTATGTCAATATTAAAATGCAAGACCGTCCACAATAGAAACCAAACCCTTTTTCAATAACACTAAATATGGTACAACTCAAAAAAAAAAAAGAAGAAAGAGACCCAAACCATTTAAAGAGCTTTATTCATTATAAAACTTTAATATGAACAGAAAAATTAACATTTGTAGATATTACTGTAAACAATAAAAATGTGGTTCCTGTTTTGATTTTCTTTTTTTTCTTCTTTTTGTTGTTTTTTGTTTTCCAGTTACAGGGTTTAAACAAGATTAACTTCTGAGAGAAGAGATTACACATTTTCATCTTTTTTTTTTCTTTTTTAAAAAAAAAGCAATAAAATACATATCTCAATTCAATACAGTTTGGTCTGGTCACTAATACACAGGTTCACTTTAAAACACTGACTTTTCTTTAAGGGTGTTAGAGACTGTTCACATCCACACTGGGTCAACTCCAAACCTGACCTGAACCCAGCTGATCATGTGTTTCACCAACCTGAAGACAACAAACCTCCAAAAGAGGCCAGAAGTCAAGGTGACAGCAGTGCAGGTCCGTTGGAGCCACGCCCCTCCTCCAGGTTGTGACTGTTTGAAAGTTGCTGAGGTACAGATGTTCTGATAACACTTAATGTGACTCATGGTATGATTTACAAGCCAAGAACTGTCTGTACAGCTGCTATTCACAGTCTGCATTCACACTCTTTCACATACTGTATCGCAGTATAACTTGAGGAGATGCATCACAGTGAGCAGCACCAAAATCACCATCATGACTGTTGAGTCAGGTAATTATCTGTTCATCAAGTGAGACAGACTGAGTTTAGGGCATTCATGGACCTCAGTCCCTGGTACAAGTGCAGGTGTGCTGACACTTAGTTTAACAACATGCGGTGATACGGGCATGTTTCAGACATTCATTATCTAGATAAATGGGTACTGATTAACATCACCATCCCAGAGGGCTTTAAATTATTTTGGTTCAAAGACCTCCAAAGACCATGAATTAGTGTCCTGTTCCTCTTATGGTTGTGTCTGAGTTTGATGTCTCTGCTGGAAAACTGCAGAGTAAGTTTGTTTTCTCTGCTAAATGTAATTTATCTGCTCATCTGTTTGTGAAGATTATTTAATCTGCTCCCACTGTATTTAATCTGTATTTACATATGGTTCGTTGTGTGTCATGTCAAGCTGGCAGAAACAAAGCTCTTATTTGATAAGGTAGTTAAAATGACATCTGGGACAATGAGTCTATTACACGGAAATGACTGCGGTCATTGGTTTGGATGAGAGGGTAAACAGCCTCAGGTGCTGCTCGTCATCCAGTTTCACACTGAAAGTCCCCTGCTCTGAACTTGTCTGTCTGGTTGTGCAGCATAGAATAAGAAGATACATAAGAGATAACAGGGGAACCATGACGACTTTAAATATTAGATGTCACGACAGCTTTGCTTAAATCCTTTTTAGTGTGTCAATATCCTTGTTCTTTTAGTGGGTGTGTGTGCATGAGAAAGAGAAAGTAGTGTTGTGAGCAGTGGATAGATGAAACGCAAGTCTCCAAAGGCCCCAACACCATTATTTAATAACTGCAGGCAGAATATGAGCCTGGGAGCTCAACAGAAACATGAAACTCCATCACAGCTGAGAGGAATGTAAACTGCAGCCTGCTCTGAGGGAAGAATGACACTTGGAGAGGGATATACCACAGTCTAATCACACTGAACAAAACACAGCCTGATGGGTTTCCACTTTTTTCTCTAACATGTGTCTAGAAGCCAGAACTGGACTTTTCATGTATACAACTTGTTTGTTTTATTTTAAATTAGTCCATAGGATCATATTCACACTCACACATTAAATATTCACTGTCATATTATTTTAGTCCATATGTGCACATTTTTGTTGTTCTGTTAAAATTCTAAAGGGAAATTACATAACATGAGGATTATTTTAATATTACATCATATATATGGACATGACGTGCACGCACACACATGGACACACCCAAAACAATATGCTGCTAGGCAACGTGGTGGTTGTTGACGTTCTCCTCTGGTTGAAGAGTTGAGGTGAACTTATTATTATTCTCATCTTTCTGGACAACATTTTAGGAGTCTCTTGCATCGCACAATCCTCCACAATCTGCTCCAGGTTCAAATCATTCACAGTACATCTTTTAACCAGTCCACTCAGCCTGTGTCCCACTGCACCCCTAAAACGTTTAGAGAACAAGCCTATAGAGTCACATCAGGGACTATGGTCACATTTAGCACAGGGTCCTCACTGAAGGTAAAATATCCTCATTGAACTTAGAAGTGACCACTGAAGAACTCACCAGGAGCATTTCGGCATTTAGCGTTATTGGCATAACACTGTGGGACTGTTTGATTTATGTCACCTGGCGTGCTTGATGGGCGGTGTATTAAACCAGTAATTAATGACGTTAGATACAACTTGTTTTTAACTACTCTGAAGCACAATAACGCTAGCGTCAACCCATAATGACCGTGTTACAGTAAAGACAGTAGAGATAGACAGTAGTTATTTTGACCCCTGACAACTAGCGGTTGCCTTTTTAAGTCTGGTAAATAATACACACACACAAAAAACACGTTCTGACCAAAGTTACTGAAAATTATGAACTAACAGCTTATGACATTTATGTACACTGTTTCATTTTGATTATAATAAATTTATACATTCTCCACCTTTCCATTTGCACACCAGCAGTCGTCCTCTTAACGATCCTCTACCTTCTTGCGATGTTTTCCCGCAATGGCAACGTTTTTTCCGGCTACTCATAGGAACTAGAAAATCTCAGTTCACCTCATTGCGACTGAATCTAATATATGTTAGGTTGTGGAGTCACGGAACTTAATCCTGATGTGGGTCTTGGGTTTGGGTGTGGCAAAATGGCTCAAGGGCGCCCCCTAGAAAACAGTGCATGCGGGAGTTACAACTTCCTGTTCAATGGTGAAGCATCGAAATTCGCCATGGCAACACAGCAAGGGCGTCCCATGAAGACTCACAGTCACCTTTATGATCTTAATGCTTGTCTGACCACATTTGAGGTCAATCAGATCAAGCTACTTAGATAAAACACATCATTTCCTGTTGCCAATAGGTGGCGCTATGATTATATCTGTATATTGGATTGTAGATGTGTTCAGGACTGGTCTGTTGTAAAACCTGTGAAATTTGGGGCAGATCAGAAAAAGTATGCATGGGTTACATCAACTTCCTGGTTAATGGCAAAACATCAAACTTCGCCACGGCGCCACAGACACACCCTTCAACGGAACATCAAAATTTTCACAATAAGACAACATGAAGTCCTTAAGGCTTTCCTGATTAAGGCTGAAGTGGATCACATCAACCTGCTAGTAACAGGAAGGTCAAAGTCTAAAACATGTCATTTCTTGTGGCCGGTAGGTGGTGCCTATAACTTTTTGTGAATATTGACATGTGGGTGTGTTCATGCCGGGACCCTTATCAACACTGTGAAATCTGGGGCAGATTGAACAAAGTATGGCTGAGTTACAGCAACTTAAATGCAACTTCCTGTTTCATGGCGAGTCATGGAAATTTGAGGTGCCGCCATGGCCACACCATTCGACGTCAACAAAATCTTTTAATAACTTTTAATCAGAAAGGCCTTGAGAGTATCCTCACCAAGTTTGAGGTCGATATGATAAAATCTGTAGGAGGATACAACGTCCCCAAATGGCGAAAAATAATCAAAATTTGTGTGATAGAATAAAATTGACTTACTGTAGGGTTGAGGCCATGATGTCAGGAGACTTTTTGGTGTGTCCTGGTTAATGGCATAACATCAAACTTCGCCACGGTGCCACAGACAAGCCCTTCAACGGAACGTCAAAATTTTCACAATAAAGCTTCATGAAGGCCTTAATGTTACAAATTGAGAAACTTTCATGTCCGTGTGGCTGAGATTTCACTTTATCTTCTCCTGGTCAGAGTATGCAGGCTTCGGCCATTCTGAGCTGATTAAGCATCAAAACGCAGGGTAAACCTCTCTGTCCGCACACTGGCTTAATCGCAGGGCTCAAAACAGACAAAAGGTGTCCCGTCAAGAAATAATGGGTTTCAATCATGAAGAATGTTTATAAATTTTACAAATTAAGAAACGTTGATAACAGTGTTGCTAAGATTTCAGTTTATCTTCTCCTGGTCAGAGTATGCAGCCTTTGGCCATTCTGAGCTGATTAAGCATCAAAACTCAGTGAAAACCTCTTTCTCACACAAAAAACAGGCAAAAGGTGTCCCGACAGGAAATTATGGGTTTCAACCATAAATAATGTTGATAAATATTACAAATTAAGAAGCTTTGATAACAGTGATTTCAGTTTATCTTCTCCTGGTCAGAGTATGCAGTATTTATACATGGGTTTCAACCATAATGCTTGTTTACTAATATTATAAAGTAAGAAACTTTCACGTCCGCGTGGCTGAGTTCTCAGTTTTTCATCTCCTGCTCAGAGAATGCAGTATTTGGCTATTCTGAGCTGAATAAACCTAACAACACTGCGAAAACCTCTTATTCACACAGTTAGATTACTCATAGTGCACAAAAGAGGGAAATGGTCTCCCGACAGCAAATTGTGGGTTTCAACCATAAGGTTTGTTTACTAATATTATGAAGTAAGAAACTTTCATGTCCGTGTGGCTGAGTTCTCAGTTTGTCATCTCCTGCTCAGAGAATGCAGTATTTGGCCATTCTGAGCTGAATAAGCCTCAAA